>JAGFPH010018044.1:0-16820 GCA_018207615.1 Philaenus spumarius | reverse complement strand
AAGATAATTTACAAGTATACAGTTCAGTTCTTTGATTTATTCTCTACACTTTGTTATAATAATATTTTATTTTTGGGCACAGCATATATTAGTAAATTACGTTTCTAACTTGGCATACTTTTGATAGCAGACTTGTAGTAAGAACATAAAATCTCGTGTTTTCAAAATAAGAAATTTGAAAATGTAAAATGTTTTTATACAGTTCTATTTAGAACTAAATTACGAAACTTTTTTACATTTATGGAAAAAATTACAAAAAATGTTTACTACTTTTTATGTAGACTTAAAGTTGAACTTTTATTTTTCGTAACTGAACATTTTTTGTTTCTTGAGCTAATAACTTTCTAAATTTTACATCTATAATTTTTTTACTGGCATATACAAATTCTTTGAACCTTTCTCTACAAAAAAGCTATGGAACACTTTTGGATTGGGGTTAATTAACTATTTTTGGCGAATTTTTGAATAAATGCTTGCACACGCCAAAAAATCCATTTTCGTTAACATTGCCGGTTCTAGGGTTAATTTTATTTAGACAATTCAAAAAGTGTAACGAAATATTCATAAATCTCCAATGTTTGGAATTTATTATCAAAATAAATCAGTTTACCACTAACACAGCTTTTGATGATAAATAAAACCACAATTACAATTGTTTTTTCAAATAAGAATGTTTTGTTTTCTATAAATTGTTTATTACTATATTAAATCTATACTATCTATACTAAAATTATAAATGTATACTAATATTATAAAGAGGTAAAATTTGTTTGCTTGTTTGAATGAAGGGGGTAATCTCTGGCTCTACAGAACTGATTGAAAAAAATAGTTTTACTAATAAAAAGCTTCACTACCCCTGATTAACATAGGCTATAGTTAATTTTGATGAAATAATTTTTATTTCAATAATTTATAAAATTAGAAGGAAAAAATTCTTAGGTCTAAGAACATATACACATTATTTCTTGAATGTATTTACATTCATTATCATAGCAACCAATTGTATAAAATAATAGATAAAACATCTGATTGCTCTAATATTTCTAACACCTGATTTCAAACTTTGAAGCAATTATTTGTATTTGTCACTTTTAGGTTAAGTTTTTATTAAAGTGTAGACCTGACCCTTGCTGGTTCTTTTAACCTTTATTATAACTTCTGTTATAAAATATACGAAATAATTATATTTGAACATTTAACATTATTTACCATCTTAGCTTTGGGGTTATTAGTAATCCTACAACTTTATTATAAAGAATATATAACATGATTCTATGTATAGAAGGTCCCAACGGGGTTGTCGTGCAGAGCACGCATAGGTTTCCCATGGTATATTATATTTATTAAATATTTTATTATTGCGCACTATACTCATCACTTCACCTAACTCTCACAGACTTATTTACAAAGTATTTTTTAATTGAATGCTATCTAACTGGTATGGATCTCTTCACTGATCCACAACATTCGCACCCTTAAGGGGATACCCTGTCCACCATAATGAATCTGATTCCCGTAAGAGCAATGCTACAGAATAAGTCAGTTTTTTCTTTAATTCGTGGAATAAATTTAAAAATTTGGTTTCATTTTGAAGTACTGTCATATGCGGATGTTGATTGCTGAACATAATATTTAAAAAAAACGTTTTATTGTTTTTATAAACGTATATATAAATAGTAAAATTTATAAATTTTTTACTCAATTGCAAAAAAGATTTTGCAAAATAACTTAGCAATGAACACCCACGATCTATTTTAATTAAAGAAAGAAAAAATACAGCTATCGTTTTCGGACGAAAATGACACAAAAATATGCTTAAAAGTGAAGGTATGGTTAGGTTATTGTAAAATTGAAATTGGTACCCAACTTCGCCATTTTGAATTTTGTGACCCGAGCCTTCATACTGAGGCAGTATATAGTCAGCGATACGCACAAGAAACTACTCTTGATTTAATGAGAGGTGATAAAATAGGTTCATACCTGAAATTTGACTTTCTATATATCACATATCATGCATTGAAATAATAAAACTGCCCCTAATACACATTGTCGTCATTGTGTTTCAGTTATTCAGTTTATTCATAATGCATAATATGTGATGTATATAAAATAATACCCGTATATTACATAAATTAATTGATAAAAGTGTTAGTTATCTCGTCTCAAGGCCGTAGCCAAGTGGGGCGGGGGAGGAGGGGTTGACGAAATCTACGACGAGATTACGAAATCTCGAAATTTAGTAGTAAAAATTATTACTAGGTTTAAAAAGTGCAAATTAAATTATAAAATAGACAACACAACAGAGGATCCAACAACATATTTTGCATCATTGTGCATTGCATGCATACTGATATTTAGATTTACTTGATTAAACTACAACGGACAATACACATGGATGCAGTACGTCACAGCCTTACTCTCTTGTGAGCTTTATCTGATCTATTAAAAAAGAAAACTATGAAGGTTCAACAAAAATACTTTACTGTAACAAAACACGCAATACATTGTGTATTGAAAATACTCCCAATACGGGGGTAGGCGTGCGAAGCAAGCAATGGATTGTGTATTGAAAATACTTACCAATAGGGCTGGCGTGCAATGCACTGTATGTTGGCCGCTTCTATGAGTGTTCAGTATCAAGCTCACATGTTCGTCCTTAGCAGGGAACGTGTTAAAAGGGTTTAAATTGAAATCCCTGGTCCTGACCTGCCCCCCCCCCCCCCCCCCGAAAAGTTTTCCTGGCTACGGCCTTCTCTCGTCATATACCACTTAAAATTCAAATACCACTTATTTTTATTCAGCTATTTTGCAGAACAAATTTTATTTTGTGTGACGTATACGCTTTAATAGTCACAACTTGTGGTGTCCCTATAGCAATGTAGTGCGGTCGCCATCTTGGAATGGGTTCATTGGGCTTCGTATCTATGTAAATAAGACATGAAAGTATTTCCTTTTCCACGCAGGAACTGCCGAGGAGAAACGTTGTTTTTATGGTTCTGAATAAGTAACGCGAATTCAAAGCTAGAATCATATTTTTCTTCCCAAATCATGTAAATGGTTCATTACATTTTATTTTCGAGGGGAGCAGGAAGTTTCAATTCCGAGTAAAACAAAAATATCGCCCTTGATTCTTACTTCTTGTGAGAGCAGTCTGTAAATATTAAAACAAATCATCCAGCTTTAAAGGTTTTCATAATGTAATCCGATTGTAAAAACTGTTTATTCAGGATCGTCTTTTTAATTAATAAAAATATCAGAGCCTTTGAAATATTTTATTTTGCCTTGCAAGCAAATAATAATCTTTGGTGAATCAGCAAACTTTTGCAATTCCTTGACTAATTTATAGAACTGAAATATAAGGATATTTACATAAATTATATTTTATTGTAAAAACAATCTTTGATTTTAGAAAAGAAACAAAACCTAGATTACAATCAAAGAATTGGAAATAAATTTCAATTATTTCCTGATATTTTAAAAATTAATAGAAATATGATTGTCATTCCATTTTTTCATTATTTTTTTTAATTTTATTTTTTTCAATATGGTAGATTTAAAATGGTGACAGTTATTCCAAACCTACAATAAAGAATAATTGTTTAACTTTAAACTGTGCTGTAGATCGGAAATTGTTTCTGCCACCAAATTGTACATCTGTTGTGCAATAAATATAATGTCATTTCTGTAGTTAAACATCACCTTGTCTACAGTTGAGACTGGTAAAACCCGATAAATACAGTGACATGTATGCAAGGTGGCCGAGAAGTATTTAGCCCAGTCTGTTAAAATGTTGGTTATGTTTCAAATTATAAAGTTTAAATTTATGAATAGTGTGCACATATAATTTATGCAACAACCAATTGTATATTATAACTACTACTTATTTCTAAAGGACAATCTACAAGCTCAACATGTTTTGAAGTTAAATGTAAATTTGTAAAATTTTTGCAAATGATTATCTCGTTTGTTTTAAATAATTGTTGTACTCTCATATTCTGCTTATTATTTAGACCTTTTAAAATAAAGTATTAAGGGATTTAGTGAAAGCTCCTTGGTATGTCAGTAATGACACTATTCACAGGGATTTGAAGATCGAAACGGTAGAGGCCGAAATACAAAAGCAAGCTAAAAAGCATGAGTCTCGACTCCATCAACACCAAAACGTTGAAGTACTTCAGCTGCTTGACAACGCAGAGTTAGTGCGACGCCTTAAAAGACTGAAGCCTTTTGAGTTGGTTTAATGTTCACAGTTGTAGGTGTGGAGCTGTGAACAAAGCTATTGACATTGGGAGATAACCTTATAAACTGTCACGATTGTTTGTTAGAAAATAAGCTGCTGGTTAGCTCTGATAAAGCTAGTTGTAGTGTATTCAATAAAATATATATATAAAAAATATTCTGCTTAACTTGTATGTCTGCTGAAAAATAGAACAGTTTTTGTTAAATATAATAAACCTGTTTAAAATACTCATTTTGAATATAGTCAATGAAACTATTAATTTTATTTAAAATTATAGTGTTGTTAAAAAAAAAGCAAGATTATTTATAAATCAGTTTACTAGTAGTATGTAATATATAAACATTGTAATTCCTCTACTTTAATCATGATGAAGCCACAAGGAAATGAAATGGTGTTCATAATGAAAGGTGTACAAGGAAAAAACAAAACTGATTTAGTTTAATTTCCAAGTTACTTTCGTAAATGAATGTAAATTACGTCGTGGTTTAGCTCAGCTGCTAATGGTGTAACCTGGGAATTGTGTAGAGCAATCTGTTAATGCTTCGTTAACTTACGTTCGCTGCACTTGGTCAACATGTACTTACTATTTATTTTGTATAATGTGTTTTAAAACAGGGGAATCAAACTGATACAAATTATACCGATGGTTACTTTATTTCATTTTAAATTAGAAGTAAGATTATTTTTAATGTATTGAAACAGGGGACATAAGAATAATTTTTGTTTATTTAAAACAATTGACTTACATTCTGATGTGATCTAAGCTCATAGTGTAAGAAAACTAATTTAACAAAACAAAAATACTACTCTCATGATTTGCATTAAACAATAAAATTTTTATGAAACAGTGGTTATGGAATTTTTTTGAAATATACCAATTCCTGCTGTTTTACACGAGGCTGCACTTTAAGAGTTGTGGTTATTTTAATGTATACATATATATTTTTATACAATTTGTTTAACTGAAAGGTTAGTTGAACTTTTAATTTCATAAAATTCAAATTAGAAATCTGAGTCATGTTATTAACATGGCTTAATTGCTTTGGGTTCTATTTATAATAGGCCTACAATAAAATTTCACGAATAAGACAAATAAAAAGTTTTCATAAAATACAGTCCATTATCTTCTTGAAATAAGTTAAAAGACTGAACGTTCTTTTTTCCTCCCATACGTGCATTAAAAATAAACACGTTCACCAACAATTTTTGCCTTTTATAAAAATGGTATTTGAATAATTATTACATATAAATCAGCAACACTAGGGTCAACATTAATTATTGAGCTGTGCCTTAACTAAGGTTTATCATATATTTTACTGTTTCCAATGATTTTAACCTCAAACTGGTTTCCCTATTTTAAGTTATGATATCTGAGACTGTAAAACGTAAATTTAGTTTTTTTTAATACACCTCAAACACATTGGATTTACGATATTATTTTGTTTAAATTGCGAGAATGCTAGATAGTATAAGACCTGAACACAACAATAGTATTTAAAACTGTAAACGCAAACAGTTTAATTATTCCAAAACCTACTGAGTAGGCAACGTAGTACACACGAAAAGAAACAATTTGCAATGTTATCAGCCAGTATTCATTGTAAATCTTTCCTTAGCTGCTCAACATTAACAATAAGCAATAATGAACCTACCACGTGTAATTTGTTATGGTTTTGTGTTTACAACAACTACGCGTAGGCTATATAATTTACCGACACAGGCGAATGTTACGAAATATTTAATCGTGTTCGCTCTGACATTTTCTGAGTGTAAGCACTTTGTTCTTGTTTCAGAAGAACGTTCGCGTTTATTAAACACAATCATGGTGTACAAATTATACAAAATTCAGCGCACATTTTCCACAAAGTCAGAAACAGTTGCCCACGGAATGAATAATGTGCGCATGTTTGTAACTGAAAGGTTAGTCTAATAAGCACGTACTTGGTATAAAACAACTGGACGTGGGGTGTTTATGGCGGGTGTGACGTAGGATCTGTAAATAAACCTTAGTGGAATGTATCATTGTGGGGAAACAGTGGTATAATTATAGTTGTTGTACAAATATTAAAAAATATAAAACTATGTTTGTGTATAAGAAGTGACATGTTTAATCAATAAACACATCAATACAGTTGTGTTTACAGTCAATAATATCTTTTGTTTAAACCTCCCAGTTTGAAATTGTATTATTTCCACTCATTATTCATAAATAATTCCACATTTGAACTGTATGGCCGATTTATTGTAAAATATTTGTCTAACCACAACCGCAAACTCAAACTACTTTTAATATTGTTTCCATGGTTTATTCTGTTAATAGTAGACGAAAGAAATACTTAATTATTATTTTAAGACCAACTACCCCTAAGAGTCCTTAAAAAACTTTATGCATTACAATATCTTCAAGTATCCTGTGTGAATTAATTCTTCTTTAGTCTCTAACTAGAAAATGTAGGTTCTACGGACTTACAAATTAGCAGTGAAATCCATTTAACTAACCGCATCCATTTAGACATTTTAAGCTTCAAACTCTATATGCCAAATATTTTAATATTGACTAGTTTTAATTATATAGTTCTTGTAATGTTAACGATTTTCACGTAGCGTAATAAAGATACGCTTTGGAGGTCTGGAACATAAAAACATTAAACTTAACATAATGGCATTTCCATCTTTCTAATATGTAACATAAATATAGATTAATTAAATTACAAGTGAAAAAAAATGGACCGGGATTCGAACCATTCCGTTACCAACTGAGCTATCCTTCATCACTCCAGATAATGTATCTCATTTACAAATCCCGGTCTTGGTCCATGTTTTTATTTGCAATTTATTAAATTACTCCTTGCTGAAGAAGCGTGTAAGTAAGTAAATTATTACAAATTAAAAATAATAATAAATATATAGAATTTCAAAGGAACATCTCTGTGTACGTTATATGACTTATTTAAGAGCAAATACTTTTTAAATTGGAAAGAACAAATATATACAGAAAACTAGACTCAAAAAACATATATACAGAAAACTGATGTCGACACTCCAGGAATACTTACTCGATTACAATAGGAGCTGAATAGTACTTGTAATGTTTTTATGGAATCTTGTTAACTATGAAATATAGACAGTGCAATTTAGCACGCTCTGTGTTAGACCTATTCATATTGTATCAATCACTAAATACTGCAGTAGCCACGATGGCCGTGGTTGTTAAGGCGTCAATGCTTTATCAATCGTCATGGCAACCATCAATGTAAAAGTTCCGGGTTCAATTCCCATTGACCCCTTATAATTTTCTAAATGGTTTCTTAACAGACATCATTGGCTGTGGTTCGGATTCCACGTAAAACTGTAGGTCCCGTCTTCATTAGCCTTAAGTGCAAAAAAGCAAGACGTTAAACACACACTGCGTGTCCGGCCCTCCTTCGTCCGGCTCCCTGCGACGGCGTTCTCCCTGGTCGGGTGGTGCCTTCTGCTCTCTTGCGTACCTGCGTTGTCAAGATGGTGGCAGTGGAACAAAGTTCTTCAATGAATGGGTGAAAGTGTAGAGGTTTCGATAACGTTTATTGACTTTTACAAGATGTTCTCTGCTGGTCCAGTACTAACTAAACTAAACCAACGACATGAGGCAAAACTAAGATAGTAGAGGGAAAGGCGGGTGCAAGCCGCCATTTTGTTTTATGACGTCATAGGGGGAGGGGTGGGTAATTAGTGACGTGGGTAATTAGTGACGTGGGTAATTAGTGACGTGGGTAGTGACGTGGGTAATTAGTGACGTCAGAACTATGACGTTAGAACTATGACGGCAGAACTATGACGGCAGAACTATGACGTGGGATAGTGACATCAGAACTATGACGTTAAGTTCTGATGTTGGAGGCTGTGTTTTTGTAAAAAAAAAGTTTAACCGGGTTACTTTGAAGATGTAAAAAAAATATGGTACCCCGATGCAATCATTGCATCGGGGTACCATATTTTTTTTTTACGAAGCGATCGAAAGCTTAAAGTAGACGGTATATTATATTCAAGTATTTAAGGTCAAGAATAGTTGTATATTCAACGCGCGGTCCTACAATTGCAACTTTTGTCTTCGACTCGTTTCTACATTCAAACGTCCATCTATATTTTTTAAAGTGCGAAGACACTAGGTTATTTATGGATTCGTCGTTGAAAATATGATAGAAAGAAGTTCTATTCAAAGAAGCCTTCTCATAAGAAAACCTTCTCAAAGACACTACAATCAGAACTGCATGCAAAACAATTTTGTTTAACTAGACAGTGTCCCACATAGAAATCGATAATGACCTACCAGAAGGTTGTACTAAACAACATTCTACAACGTGACTCAGATCTGAATGCAAAAACAAGGTTCTTTTTTGGCTAGACATCAAGTTATATAATGATGCCAAGGTCGTCTCTATATGAAGCGTTACCATGCAAATGTTTTAACTGAAAGAAACCGGTTATAAAGCAAGTAAATAGTCTCTGTTGTTTTTTATGTAAATCCTATACCACGCATTTTAATTGTTGAATCTTTTGCTTACAAAAATTTACATAGGTAGTTTAATAAAAAAACTTGTTTAATTCCTTCAATTGATGTATAATTGTGATTAATATATTCATGTTGTACGAGTTTAAATTTGAACTAAAATTTGTATGTGTTTTTTGAATACTATAGTAAAAACAAAGTTCTGAGTTCATATAATTTTGTCAGAAGTATTTTAACCATGTGCTTCGGAGGGAGGGTAAATTGAGGTCAAGGTCGTTTTGAAGATTTAAAAAAAATATGGTACCCCGAGGCAATCGTAAACGATTGCATCGGGGTACCATATTTTTTTTACGAAGCGATCGAAAGCTTAAAGTAGATGGTATATTATAGACAAGTATTTACTAGGCAATAATATACCATGCGACTTGTAGCGTATCACTTCCGGTTTTTAAAAAAACCGTTATATTGCTCACCGGAAAGGAAGTAAATTGGGATAAGAACTTGTGATATTGTAGAAGGTTTAAAAAACTGCAGTTACATTATAAAAAAAAGTTATTTCTGTAACCACAGAAGATCTCCGTTCTGTTCTTTAACTAGCAAATACCAATTTTCGTTTGGATTTTTCCGTTCCATATCGGTCGGTAAAAACAAACGAAGATAGGTGATTCGCCCGCTAAATTCAGTGAACGAAATTATCGCATGTCGGTCAAAATATGATTCAAGCCTGTACTCTCTGTTCGGTATCATGTTTCTTTTATTGAATTTAATAGCCCCCGTTAGATTTTGAGGGCTTGTTTGTACGCCGCGTGACATACAAATGTGTGGATCAGTTTGTATGCCGCACGACAACAAAATTTCTCGATCCGTTTGTATCCCAAGTGACATAAAAATTTCCTGATCCGTCTGTGTACCGATGTCTGAACTCATACGGACATCGGTCTGCGTTCCAAAAGATTGTTGGTTTAAAATTGATTTTAATTTTGAGCGCGAGTCTGTTTGTTCTTTACGATCTTTCCCAACGTGTTTTGAACAAAACTGATACCCTGTTTTAATTTTTTCCCCGCATCTTAAATTTTTCCTCGCGCCTTTTTTTATTATATAACTGCAGGATCTTTTAAATCGGTTGGATGCGGATAAAGTAGAAGGATTGAGAGGTGTAGATGAAGATTGCCTCACTTCATGTGGAACCGCAAAAACAAAATCGGTACCTGAAAAAAAAAAAAATTTGTTAACAATAAAATCTTCTAATAAACAGATTTGAAAAAAAGTTAACAATAAAATCTTCTATTAAACAGATTTAAGAAAAAAAAAAACACAATTTCTCAAGAAAAAAGCTACGCTTGTAGGTAAAGGATATATATAAGAATTTTAAAGAAGAAAATGTGTTAATAATATATATATATATATAAAATTAAAAACAAACCATCATCAGAATGCCGAGGTGATCTCGGAGGTGAAACTGCCACCGTGTTGCTAGTGATTTGTTGCAACAGTTGTTCAAATTCCTCCTCACTATAAACATGACCTTCAGCAAAGTTCACTGAAGGTGTCGGCAGCTCATACCCCTCCATAGAATCGTCAGAATCGTCATAAATAAATTCAGCAGAACAGATTTTCTTGTTGAAAGACATTTCTAATGTAGACTACTAGTTCCGTTAAGTAACTTTGCAGAATAAAATGCAGATAGGATGGTCCCCCTTATATACAGTACTGCATAGTAGGAGAGGGAAGACCCCACCCATTCCAGGTGAGTATATATACAAGACCACTTTTGTCATGAAAACCACTTTAAATTTTAAAGTCAAAGCATATACATCCACTGATGCAATGGAAAAGCAATAGATTGGTTTCAAATAATTCTATACTCAGGCGCCGAGTTTTTAGAATTATTTTGAAAGATCTATTTGCTTTTAACCAGTGTATTTGTGTTCATATGTAATTTCTTTTGTTTAAACTTTTATACTCGGCTTTTTAATAATTAAATTATTCTCAAAAGAACTTAGCAGAAGTATATTCTATGTTTTACATGGAATGAACTGCTTTGTTTTTCTTACACAAAATTTTATGACAGAATCAAATATTCTAAAGAGAACGTAAATTGAAAACCACTTTAAATTTGTAAATTATTCTCAAAAGAACTTAGCAGAAGTATATTCTATGTTTTACATGGAATGAACTGCTTTGTTTTTCTTACACAAAATTTTATGACAGAATCAAATATTCTAAAGAGAACGTAAATTGAAAACCACTTTAAATTTGTAAATTATTCACAAAAGAACTTAGCAGACGTATATTCTAAGTTTTACTTAAAAAAACATCATATGTAATTTCTTTTGTTTAAACTTTATACTTGGATTTAATAATTAAATTATTCTCAAAAGAACTTAGCAGACGTATATTCTAAGTTTTACATAAAAAAACATAAGATGAACTGCTTTGTTTTTCGTACACAAAATTTTATGATATCATCAAAGAACGTTTATTTTTTCAGGAAAGTGAAAATCTTTTAAACATTTTGTAATATTATCTCATTTTTGTTACAGACTGTACGAGATTGACTTAAACAATTCTAAAAGGTTAATTGCAAGATTTCATCCTACAAGTGAAAAAAAAAACCGACATTCACTCGAGACAGTCAAAATTATCTTCCTGCAAGATCAACGTTCAACGAAAGAGAAAATTATTTATTTTTGAGAAAACTTTTTTTTTCAGGAAAGTGAAAATTGTTTAATCATGTTTTAATATTATCTCATCTTTTTTTACAGACTGTTCGACAATTCTAAAAGGTTGATTGAACGCAGACTCTCAAATAGCCAAACTTCCGCTCAACAACAGAGGACGCTACTTTCAAACACTCCCTGCAAGTGAAAAACCCGACACTCACTCTAGCCAGTCAGCGTCTTCCTGCAAGATAAAAAAAACCAACGCCCAACGAATGTTTTTTCTCTCTTCACTAACTGAATGTCGCTTTTACTAAACAACTGCTTTTTGTACTAACTGTCTTGGCAATTAACAAAGTCCTGAGTTCATTCAATTAAATTGATTAAAATTGGTTAAATGTAACGTTCATATTTTCCAATAAAAATCAATTAAATGGATGAGCTCAGAACAATTTTAAAGTCGAATCGGCCTTGACCCAGATCGGAGTTTATTCAAAAAAGAATATCCGTTGAAACCTTTTAAACAAGGTTAGTCTTACAATATGCGTAAGACTATTCGTTCTATTATAAATTAATATGAAATGTGTAATTTTTATTAGTATAACTGAAAAACACAAGCAGGTAAAATGTCTTGTCAGTTTATTAGAATTAAAACAAGACCGATCATTCAAACTAGTTTAAAAGGAAAATCCAACACAAGCATAAATCAACACCGGTTAAAAAGAATTGTAAAAAAATGTAACACATTATGGGATAACGTAAAATTGAAAAATACATGTCAAAATATAATTGATAAACACAAAAGTATTATTTCTAAACACATTTTAATGATCAACGCTTTGCCGCTAAAGACAACGAAATAAGAAGTTCACTCTCTCTTAACGATGGATTGCGACACCAGTAAGGTTAAATTATGAATATGAAGCTCCGCCCAGATGTACAAACGGCCAGAGAGGACACTATTGGTCCGATTTTCATGAAATTTGGTATGTAGGTACTAAACCCTAATATCTCCAGCCGTTTTTTTCATTTTTTGGAATTTTTAATTTTTAAGGGTAATTTACCCCTAAAAACCCATAAAAATGACTAAATGCAAATTTCTCATTATGTACATGCGAGCAGAGAGGACACTATTGGTTCGATTTTCATGAAATTTGGTATGTAGATACTAAACCCTAATATCTCCAGGCCTTTTTTTCATTTTTTAGAATTTTTTATTTTTAAGGGTAATTTACCCCTAAAAACCCATAAAAAATGACAAAAATGCAAATTTCTCAAAAACAGCTCTAACGATTTTGATCGAATTTTCAGTATTTATAGTGCTTAAGATTTCAAACAAAATGACACCGCCCGCTTTTATCAAAACTTCGGCGTTTTTATAATTACGGGGAAATGTTAAAAAATTAACAAGTTTATTTTGTCAATCTAGCATCGCGGTCACGCAATCGAATCCCAGCCTGAGGCAATAAGAATTGTAAAAAAAATGTAACACATTATGGGATAACGTAAAATTGAAAAATACATGTCAAAATATAATTGATAAACACAAAAGTATTATTTCTAAACACATTTTAATGATCAAAGCTTTGCCTCTAAAGAAGTTCACTCTCTTGACGGTAGATTGTGACACCACTAAGGTTAAATTATGAATTGGAAGCTCCGCCCCTTGGACCAGACGAGGTGTTAAGGAGAAGGTAAAAACAAAATGGCGACATTAGTCAATATATGCAGTTAACCCGTACGGCGTTGCTCGTGGTTGTTAGTATTTTTTTACGTAATTGTAATTATTTTTAAATATATAGATCTAATATATAGAAATACTTAAACAGTATATATCAAAATAAAGCTGTGAATGTGATATTTTAATGATATTTAATTAAATTCAGATTGTTTGTTTAGTTTACAATGAAATATGTTTAAACTCGTGTATTTTTATAGTTATGCATGGTGTCAAATAATTTGTTTGTATTAGTATTGATAGCGAAAATATGTTTTTGAAAAAACTTCATAGTTATGATTTTATATTTTAAGCAGCATATCTTTAAGTAGGCCTATATAGATAGTTAATAACCAATGTTTGAGTTGAATTATAATACTGTAAGCATTTTTATTTGTGTTTGTTTATAGTTTTTCAATCTAAACTTAAAAAGCTGTTGGTTTTGAAAAGTAGTAAAGTGATTATAAATTTGCTAAGTAATGTTGCTATGGTAATACATGTAAACAAAACATAAGCTGTTTTTTGTTTGTGAGGTATGGTTTTTTGAGTTCATACTTCCAAATTTAAAACTTTTTCGGGAAACTTTTCTTTACGTATAAAACCTTTTATGAACTACTACAAACATTGTAAGACCGAAAATAGTCAAAATCAGTCCTGCAGTTCCCGAGTTTTAGCGAGACTAACAAACAGCAATTCATTAAATAAAGCTGTCGTACCAGGTTTAATTCAAGTAAATAAGTTTTTTATTTGTAAAACTTTGTATCAGACATCGTTCACGTAAAAAATTCCAATAAATAGTAAACATAAGTTATTATATATCATTTTGTTCGGAACAAAACATAAAATATGGAAGAAATAGTTGAAAGATTAAAAAAAAATGTTTCATCGAGTAGGCCTATTTTGAATTTCTAAACTGTTTTAAGAACATTGAAGTCTCATTAGACCGAAAAACCAAAGCTTCTACACTTGTATAGAACATAGAAATCATATTAAAACGTGTGTCAGAATGAGTCCGACAGTAATAAGATAATAGCTATAAAGCAATGAAAACAATTTATATTTTATTATTGTTTTATTGACAATTAAAAAGGTAATATACAGTTGTAAAAATGTATAAACTTCTACCATTTTTCTTAATAATTTCGTTTATTAGAGCTGAAAATTGTACCTCTTATGCTATAAAATATTTATCCAATTATGGTTATTTAAATACCTCTACTTCCAATTTAGTAGATATCGACAATAAAACTTTATCAGACGCTGTGTTTAAATTTCAGGAATTTTACAACATAACTCCGTTAAATGGATTGTTAACTAATGAAACTATAAAGCTAATGCAAACAAAGAGATGCGGTGTAATTGACAGCATGGGTTTCAGTTACACAACCATCGCGAAATGGAATAAAAAACATTTGAAGTGGCATTTTGCTAAATGTAGTCAGCAGGTTTTAAATCTCGCTGAAATAGCTTTCAAATCTTGGAGCGATTATACCGATTTGACGTTCGAACATGACAAATTTTCTAATGATATTTTAATATCGTTTAAACGTGGTAAACATAAACAAGAAAAAACAGGTCTTGAGTGTTATGCAAGTTTTGACGGCCCCGGGGTTCTTTTAGGTCATGCCGATTACCCGCTTTTTGGTAATCATTCGGTTGAGATTCATATAGATCAGGATGAGATATGGTGTCTTGACGTAAAAACTTGCCCCCCGCAACAATCAAGTCTATTAGCTCTTTTAATGCATGAAATTGGTCACACTTTGGGGATTACACATTCATCTGAAAGAGATTCTATAATGTATACATTTTATAATAGACATATTGAAAATAAACTATCGAATGATGATATTTTCGCAATCCAATCATTGTATGGCGAGAAGAAAATAAATATATCCACCACAACCACAACGCAAAGAATTACAACGATAATTAATAATATTACTGCAACAGTGAAAAAGACTGTTGGAGAAGTCAATACAACTTTGTTATCTGAAACACCTTTGGACTATTGTACTTTATCTGATATAAATACGTTTTTATTAGTTGATGGCCGTTTATATATTTTTTATAAAAAATGGTTTTGGATAGTAAAATTAGAAGATAACAGAATACTAGGACAGCCTCAATTAATAAAGGATTGGTTAAACTTTTTACCACAAGATTTTGAAAAAATTGATTTTATCTATCAAAAACCACACGAGGAAATTGTTATAATTGTAAAAAATCAAGTTTACGTTTTAGAATTTCCATCCTTAGCATTAATGCAAGGATATCCTATTTCATTCGAAAGACAATTTGGAAGGAATTCCTCAAATATCAATGGTGTTGTGAATACCTATTCTGGTAAAACCATTGTATTCTTTGATAATCTTTATTTCATGGAAATCAATGAATGCACATTCCAGGTTAAAAAGTACGGTATAAAACAAGACACTTACGGTGCATTACCTTCAAATTTTAATTCTGTTTTTAGATATAATAACGGTTTATTATATGTTTTTTTAAATAATTCTGTTTACCACTTTAACGAATTTACAAACAAAGTTGTTAAAGTTGAAACAAATAAACTGTCTATATTCGGAATTAAATGCATAAAACCAATTACAAGTAGTACTAGCACCAATCTTTTATTTAAAATTAAGAAAATTATATCAGATTATTTATTACGCGATGGTAAGAAGTAATAAATATTATTGTTTGTATCTTGTAAGTCTTTTGATAAAACACAGTCTATCGATGGTTATAGTTTAAAATAAATTTTAGTTATAAAAATATATCATTTCAAAAAAGGTAACATGAATAGAAACATAATATTGAAATTGGTAGCTTTGAAAAAGCGAATTAAAACCAAACATAGACAATTACGTTTTGGTATAACAGATTTAAAAAGATTTAGTGACAGGAATTATTTTCGTTTATTGAACAAAAGCTTAACGATTAACAAACGGGAAAGTAATGTACTTCAAGACGGTAAAACTTATTCGATAAATCCAAAACTCGATATTTCTGAAATATTACAAGAAGAAATTCCATCAACACCGAATGTAAGTTTTATACAAGATGTGATAATAACCGATGAATCTGAACCGACTCAAGAAGAAGATATAGCCCAAATTATGTCCACACCATTAGGACAGAGTATGTCTCAACAATTTATAGATGAAAACTTTGAAAATGATTTAACGAAAAAATATATGCTTCAAATGATCAAAGACTCGGCTTTAAAAAAGCGTGGAGGTAAAATTGATAATTTATTTGGACCCAGGTACGAGAATGAAACGTTAATGATCGGTAACAAACAGCTGAAATTTTCATCTGAAGGAGAAATTATTATTGAAGGTATATTTTATAAAGGTAGCGAAGGATTGTACGAGCTAATTTTCAAACGCATTCCCGACGATGAATTATATAAAGATGAAGACTTAAACAAATACAAAGAAATTCTCATAAAAACAAGCGCACACAAGAGATTTTATAATCCGAAAGAAACCGTAAATCGTAACAACTCTTTAAAATACAGGTATATAATTTCAGATTTGTTTCCACCATCAAAACAACGTTAATCTCAAGGTCAAACTTTTAATTTTTAAAATTGAAATATCAATAATATGCTATTACAGCATATTATTGATATTTCAATTTTAAAAATAAAAAACCAAAAATATCTTTTAAATTAATAAAAAATTATTCAATTTAAAATATATTTTTTTT
>JAGFPH010018043.1:0-16820 GCA_018207615.1 Philaenus spumarius | reverse complement strand
AACTCGCCTTTTAGTTGTTCCGCCCCAATTTATTTCACCATTCCAGCATTATTGCGTTCCTGAACCTTTCATCAAACGGATAAAACTATTTCCTTCCAAGTATATTCTCATCGGAGAAAACAATTTTCTGAACTTTTAGGCAATCTTTATTGATTACACTGTAGTCCTTACTTGGCCTATTTCGTACTTTTAATGATTGGCCGACGAAGCTTACAATGTTATGGACAGTTATTCCAAATTCACATTGAATTTATTTCATTGAATTAAATAAAAAAATTATAAAATATTTTCAGGTAGGTAACACTAGCTCAACAAAAATGTTTGGAAAGCAACATATTTTATCATTTAACAAATATTTGATTGATTTTACCATCCGTACTATTTTAAAGAAGAAGGCTCTTATAATGATAAATTACCATGCAAAACTGAACACAAGCACGTCTAGTGTTCCAAACCCAATACAATTTTGTACACGTGATCTTGTTTTTATGTAGTACTGGCTGCCCGATCCGGCTTTGCACGGATAGACAAATCAAAGTTATATTAACAAAAAATATATTTATATCAATAAATGTATTTCTTATGGGGATTTTTAGTAAAATTGACCCCAAAACTCCCCTAAAATTTCTAATTTTTTGAAAACCTTTCTTAGCGAGCTCTTGTGGTCTTAGAGGAAGCTACATACCAAATTTCATTCTAATCCGTTCGGTGCTTTTGGAGAAATCGTGATTTAGTAACTTTGACCCCCCAAACCCCCTCTAAAATTTAGAATTTTTTGGCTCCTATGGCCCAAGAGAAAGCCACATACCAAATTTCGTTCCAATCCGTTCAGCTGTTTTGGAGAAATCATGATTTAGTAACATTGACCCCCAAATCCCCCTGAGATTTCAAAATTTTTTAAACGATTTCTTATCAGCACCTACGGCCCAAGAGGAAGCTACATACCAAATTTCGTTCCGATCCGTTCAGTAGATTTTGAGAAATCGTGATCAGTGAGTCAGTGGATTTGGCTTTTATATATATATAAATAGATTATATGAATAGCCTATTTTTCAAAACTAGCATTCGATCTAGAGGGCCCAGCAGTTTTTTTCATGATAGATAATAGGCGGTAACACTGGCTGTCTAACATCAAGAGTTTATTTGTATAAAGACGGGTGGTCAGCAGTGTTAAATAAGCCCTTACAAACGCTTAACCACTAAAGTAGCTTTGAAAAATAGCTTTTTTTCTACCTCCGTTGGCGGGTTTATTATCAAATCTTGAATCAATGACTACATATCAATAAGACGAAAAGTTCCAATGTTAAAAATTCAGCCCAAAAAAGCAGGTATAAAAGTGTGTTTTTGCGGCCCGTCGTTAGGAGCGCTGAGCGCTATTTTTGCCGACGAGTGTCGGATTCAATGAAGTGCAGAAGAGAGACTGGGGGAGGGGGAGAGAGAGAGAGAGAGAGAGATAGAGCATTAGTTTTCCTCGAAAACTAAGCTGTGCTGTGTGAAGGTAAAAACCACGCTTCATTATTATACTATTTAATACACTTAGCAGAGCTGTAAAATTATGAAACTTTTACGATTCGTAGGTAAGAACCATACGATTCGTATGCTGTAAACAAAGTTTAATTAAATTACCTGTTTCTTATTTCTTTGATCGATATTACAACAATGATGTTTAATTCACTTTGATAATGACATACAATTTTCACTCTGCTGGAAAGATTTTCTAATTTTTGGTCAGAGACAAAGTGTCTGTTAGAAAGTTTTAAATAAAGGTTCAAATTAATGTGCAGTTTTAATACAATAAAGAACATGTTCCTCAAGGATTTGAAATTAAAAATATAACAATACTGGAAATGTTATACTTAAAGTTATAACTACAATACTAGAAGTATCAACCCCTGCTCGCTTCGCTCACCAAACCCCGCGGTGAAGCAAATGCAAACAGATTACCACTTATAAAACAAAGGTGTCAATCATGGGAAGTATAAAAATTTATTTGTATTGTGAAGGGGCTGTTGCCCTCCAGTTCACCAATTAGACGTAACTATGTAAATTTCGTATGTTATTATTTATTTTATTTCCTATAAAACACTTAAAATTAATAATTGCCAAATTTTCCGTTCTCTAGCAGGAAAGTATAACAATCAACATTCTAGCCTGTTTTTCAATGAGTTGGTGAATGTTGTACTTTTAAGAACTGAACACGGGACACGGTACCTCAACTTATTGTCTGGTAGTTCTGCAAAATCGTCATTTCCGCAGTTAACTATCCAGTCTATGCATCTGTAAATAATAACTTTGCATTGATCCCATAAAGTTTAATTATTTTAAACACATCTATCAGTTTATTTTTCCTATTACCAACATCCTTTTTTTTAAATAATTGGAATATAAATGCTACTTCAGCAGCGAAACATAACTAACAAAATAGTCTCAAGTCCCTCATTTAAATAATTCTTTGTATAATAAAATCATTTATAAGTGTAATTTATTAGCGCGCCACAAAAGTGAGATGTGTAAAATCCAATATAAAATTCAAATTTAGCACTTCAAAAAACATAAAGAAAGTGAGTTTCGTCAAAAATGGTAGACAAATAACAAATTTGGGTTTCATGTTCGCTTGGTTTGTTTCAGAAATATTGCAATATAAGATTTGTAATCAGTGCATAAAAAACAGCGTGTTAATAATACAATTTTTTTCACCTCGCGTTTTTGATGGTGGGGGCACATATTGATAATTGGGAATTTAGGACTTTTCTGGTTAACTGTACTTTGAGGTGCTTCAATCCTGTTGCACCTACGGCTTGATTTTGAAAAACTCGGAATCAAACCCATAACTATCAATCCGTAAATATATGTATTTGAAATTTGACAGTTTGAATCAATTGTTTGTTTTGTAAAGGAACAGTTTGAGGCATTAAATTTTACAAATTCAAGTAACATTAAAACGGTCGTATCTACAAACACTTTTAATGTCCGCCTTTTAGAAAGGTAAAAAGATTTTTTACACTAAATAAGTCTGCAAGCGTGTGCGCTTACGTGGAAAGTTTCATCTCTATATTTTTAGTGGGATTTAACTAATAATTTTTAATTAAAATATCACATACAGACTGATAGAAGGAACGCTTATTTTAGGACATACCTTCATAGGAATTTTTTCAATCATTTTTACGCTTAGAATCATATCCTGAATGGCGTTTTCCGCCAGTTAGTGCACGCCCCTCTTGGGGGCGATGTCCAGATTCGGACGGCGATAATATTTTATTGCAATAATAAATTTAGTCAAATGCGTTTAATTTATTTTGACCCAGAAAACTGTTTGTTTACACAAATTTGTATTAAATTTATGCAATTAGTAAGTACTTAAGAGTAGTCCTGGTTACTAAACCATATTTGCAATATTTTTATTGGCAGAATCTATTTCACTTAGGAGGTAAAATGGAGGCAATACTCAGCGTTTGTGTAACTTTCTATAGTTAATTAATAAAGCAAACACAGTTTAAAACACGAAAAACTTAATGCTAAAATGTTTCTAAATGCAATACTATGGATACAATATTGTTTGTTGCTTTTTTAGAACAATAATAAAGTCAACAAAAACAAAATCAGCTGGTGCCGATTGTTACTATATCATCACAAACAATAAGTCAGACAAAACTCAAATCAGCTGACTCCTACGAGTTTAGTATTAACTGAAACAATTCTTAAAAGAACTTACCAATAGTATAAATTTAATAAAAACTTGTATAAACAAACAGCTTTATGTGTCAAATTAAGAAAACTACAGTATATACAGTTTGAGTTTTATGTCCTGGCACACCATTGTTTTAATTTTAACTGTAGTACTATTTGGAAATAAATTTTCGGTAATATTAAATTTGTATAACATACATACCACAAAGTTTTTCAAATTTTTAAAAAATATTTAAAAATAAAAACCTTACAAACGAGCTCCCCCACTACAGTGCTAAAAATGTTATGTTTTCGTGGAACCAACATTTGGTTTCGTTAAAATTAAAAGTAAAACATTTTTTGAGTTCTGATTATTGGAATATAAGCGTTTAGCAAATAACTATGCTAAATTTCACTATGATATATTTATCCGTTTAAAAACATCAACGGTAACAGACAGACAAACAATTAGTGAAAACCTAGAAATATATTTCACAAAGGACAAAACGACATCCTTTATATATGTACTAAATTGTTGACTGAAATATATAGTTTTCACAACTTATTGATTGGACTCATCGCTTAAATTTATTGAGTATAAATTAACAAAATGCAGTGTGCATGTTAACGCACGTAAGGTATGTTTTAAATATTTACGTAGAAACCAAATTACATCCGGGATATAAATATATTGAAATAAACAGTTTAAGTTAAATGAGGAACTAACAGAGGCAGTGTTTACTGGGCCAAGGTCGGTTGGATTCTTTAGTCATCACGTGCAAGGCATTAACAATGACGTGCAACATCTCGCTGGTCTGCTCCAGTAAACGAGAAAGCAACCGGAAACGAAACCGCTTCTCGCTGTATCCCTATCTAAACAGTGCAATTTCTTGCAGTTGAACGCTTTGACATTGCCTCATTTCAAACCATTTTATAAGTCTATCGTTTGTAATTGAGTGTTGAAAAAAAACTGAATATTCTTTATACAATTTCGGATCCGGCTTGCAAATTATTTTTCATTATTAATTTTTTATTGTGATAGGAAAAAAATTCAAACTTTGAACTTACAAAATGTCTATTACATTACAAATATAAAGCATTTAAAAAAATGTAAATTGCAAAACGGATGCGTATTGTGACTGCGCTTCAAATGAGACCTTGCAAACAATTTTATGATAAAAAAGAAACGAAATAAATGGTTTGAAATTTAACATTGCTTTTATGGGATAAAAACCCAAGATGGCCGCCACTACAGCAGACCCTTAATTCTTTAAAGGAGTAGTTCAAGAAATATAAAGTAAGAACATAGGGCACAAAGGGCGTCGTTAGATGGGTTTGAGTTTAATAATTTTATGGAAATCTCAAGTATTTTATTTGTAGTTTAACGTTATCAATTTCATCTAGTTAGATTAACTAAGGCAACATGAAACATGATTCAGCAATATGAAAAAACAGAAAGCAAGCAACCTGCGCGTATGTGTTGGAGATTCCATGTTTTAGCGTTTTATAAGGGTACAAATACACAGGCAGCGATTCGACGCGACAACCTCTGAAACAAATCAGTTTGATTTTTTCAAGCGACCAGAAGCGATAGTAGTGTATGTTCAGTAGCCCAGATGGATGGTGAGTTGTTAATTAATGAGGTGTATTCAAGACAACCAATTTGGGAATCAAAACACATACATCACAGGCACATAGGAGTGGTAAATAAGATGTGGACTGAAGTTGCTGCGGCTCTATCAAGTTTAATTTTACTTAAAACCTAAAAATAACCTCAAACACTATTGCCCAAAAATAATGAAACCTAAAAATAACCTCAAACACTATTGCCCAAAAATAATGCCTCGTTCTTCCTTAATGCGGAAAATAAATGGTGATACTCTTCGTAAACTTAACTCCCTTGACATACTTCATTTATCCACTCCCTCTAAATACCCCACTACAAAGTATTTAATTTAAATAAGAGGTTGTCACACAGAAGTACATTACGGTCTACTGTCCGAACTGGCTACTCTGTTCCTGTTGGCTGTAGTTCCAAGTCGTTCCGCGTCTTATCGCCTTCAATGTGCCCGGATGTCGCGTCTAGTCGCATCGCGTCGCGTTGCAGTCAAGGCGAGGCAAGGCGACGTAAGACAAGTCGCTCGACTTGCCTTGTCGCAGAGCGAACACACACAGCAGAAGGCGAGGCAAGTCAAGACACCAAAGTTTTGGCGCGGTTAAACAGAAAGTACAGAGTGGTGGAAATCACGTGACTTCGCGCATGCGCGGAACGCTCTGACTAAATGACTTTCGACGAAACATAATTTTTGACTGCTTCGCTTTTTGACTAAAGGCGCCTTTCCGCCTCGCCTCATCTCGTCTCGACTCTTGCAGTGTATGGTGCTCCGTAAGCGCCTATGCTTTCTCTGTCGCTCAAGACGCCTTTAGTCAAAATGTCTCGCCTCGCCTCGCCTCGCCTCGACTGTTGCAGTGTGTGGCCGGCCTTACGCCTCATCGCATAGCGTCACGTCGCTGTCTATGTAATTGTACCCTAAGTGTTAAAGCCTCGGTTTGTAAGACCACGCTGCGATAACCACGCCGTGATAACTACGCCGTGATGTTCAAGAGAGGCAAGTCGGTGAAGCCGGCGTTACTTACATCACGCCGTGATTCAACGCGATACTGGTTTGTAAAAAGCTCGTATTTGACGGCGCGAATATATTTCTTGCTCTGTGAAAGCAACTAGACCTCAGATATAGTTGTGAGTGTCAGAATTATGATGTTGCTACAACTGGCAGGAAAGCAACTCAGTTAGTTTATAGTGTAAGAGACAAGTTTAAAGACTTTTTTTGCAATGAAAATTGTTCAGTGGATTGGCAGCTTAATTCCATTAGAAAAAGTGTTTAAACGCACATAGGCCTACACTCATAGTAAAACTTAGTTCGGTTTATAGCTTGGAACTTGCCTCTGAAAAATATGTAATTTTTAGGTTAAGGTGTATGGTTTGTATTCATCTACAGACATTGTCGAGCATGGCGGTATAGTGAAAATGTATTTGGGATCCTATCCCAGTACTTTACAGTATTTTTTACACAAATTGCTATCACTCCTGAAACTGTTGACAACCTGATTCTAGCTGCGAATGTTTTCCACAATTTATTTAGAGTGGCAAAAATTCGTTGCTCCAACCAAGACGAAGATAAACTTCCTCTACCTACAGAAAATTTGATACCTATAAGAGAGCTAACAACAGGAAGAAAAGGAACACGTTTGGCTTACTAAGTACGAGAAAAGTTTAAAGACTTCTTTTGCAGTAAAAGATTTCTGTGAATTGGCAGCTGAATGCCATTCAGAAAAGTGACTAAATCGTCAAGTACGTGATCAAACAATTTTTCTTTTTCGAAAGTGATCAGACAAACATTTTTATCAAACCTTTAACAATAATTATTTTTGTTAAATTGAACCCTTTGTATTGCAAGCGTAAGTTCTTATCATTAAATTAATTTTGCATTACTGTATATTTTTTGTTTGAGTCTATTACATTTATCATTAAACTAATGTGCTTTTCAAAGATACCAACATCGAGTAGTAATTGAACGTTTCTTTCTTTTACAACAATTGAGAAATAGCTACAAGGAAAACTTTAAAAATGGTACCATTAGAATAGTTTGTTTTGTGAAGGGATACCGAAGATTTTCAGACTTCCCGTTGACCTTTTACATAGTTAAGGAAATGTTTATAATATCTTTAACAAATATGGCATCCCAAAGCTATAAACTTTTTTTAACGAAGATGTAAAAAAAATATTTTAATTTAAAATCTGTAAACTTCATTTAAAAATGTATGTAATTTATTTTTGAAGTATCTCATTTAATAATAAAGTAAACACTTTTAATTTGTTCTACACAAGAAAAAATGAAAAATGATGTTTCCCTTTGGCTGCACCATGTAGTATGTACCATTGCGTACCATTGCTGTGCATCACGATGTTTCATCTTTGGTTTTTAGGTAAGGCTTAATATTTTATTTTTGTTAGTTCACAGTTTAAACAATACAGTTAAAAACAGACTTTCTCTTCCAAGTTCCTCGGAAATTTGTTTCCAAATATTGTTTTTTCCCATGGCATCTTAGTTTTTTTTAGGAAAAATCGTAGAGAACTGGATTATTTTGAACCAGATCTATCAACTTATCATCCAATTCACTCGTGAAAACCTTACACTCCATAATGCTTAGTAATACACAATAAAATAATAAGTTAATACAGCTAAATATTTCACAACAATTACAAAAACAAGTTGCTTAAAGAAATTAAAAGCAGTATATTGCGCAGTGAAACCACGCCGTGAAACCACGCCGGAATAGACTGAGACCTATCCAGAGCGTACCACGCTGAGATGTCACGCCGAACCTTCGAAAAGCTGACGCGACGTCGGCAGCCAGACGTGGTCTAAGAAACCACGCCAATGCTCTTGCATTCACTCTGTTCTAGCGTTGACGTGGTCATCACGTACAACAATCGCGCCGGACGCTCGACGTGGTCTTAGAAACCGGGGCTTTAGGGTCGGCTCTAGCTGTCAGCCATGTTGGCTGACACTCCATAAGACCAATGTTAAATTAAAATCCAAATTTTTCCTTTATTTTTGATCCGAAAATTATAAACGATATGTCATTTTAAAGCTATGGTCAATATGCATGCAAATGGCTTTTTAAAAATTAAGAAAAACATTTTGTTTAATATTTATTAACAATTTAAAACATTGATTTTTAATATTTTTTTATTTTGTCACTATTAATTATAGCGAAAAACTACCAAGCCATTCGCATGAAGAATTTCGTCCCCAAGAGTTTGGTATTTTTTTAAAACGCTATTTGAACAATTGCGGGTTTTAAATGGATTTAGGCTGAGCAATGTCCGTGTAACCTACTGCCGCTATAGGGTGAATTTAAATATTTTTTTACGTTGTACGGATTTTACATGTAATTTTAAGACATTTTTATTCTTGGTGTTTTTTTTTATAAACTTAACCGTTTAGCCGCTAGGAGCGCTGAAAGTTTCAGAAACTCTTATTTCAACAATTAATTATTAAAGAGGCTTATTTTCAATTTGCAAACAATAAAATTTAACTCAAAGGGCAATATGTTTTACAATGGAATGTTAAAAAGCTGTTGCAATTTCTTTCACGTTTTAGTAAGGTAGGAAAGGTTCCCAACTAGCATTAATTTTCAAAAACCGTTTTTTAAATGTCTCTATTTAGCCCCATATTGTAAAAAAGGAAATACAGTATGAAATACAACCTGAGTGACAATTCTAACACATTAGTAAATGTATTTTTCAAAATCTAATGGAAGGTGTTTGAGTAATAAACAAACGTCGTACAGTGTAGTTTTAGTTTATTATTTAAGTCAAAGTTGTTATAATTTTAGATTTTATCTTGTACTGGTTGGGTACACATTTAACCCATTAACTGTAGTGGTTTGTATAAACGTATTTTATAAATAATAATTATTCCTAATAAAACAATACAAATACCGTCCAGCACTCATGTCAACGTAGTGAGATATCCATATCAATCAACAATATTGAAGTTGTTCAGAATATTACCTCGATACAGAGACAATATCGAGTGTAAAAACGGCGTCGAAAGGGTCTAAGAAGGTCATGTAGGAATTACGATATGGCATTGCACATTTTCTGTATGTCTCTGTGGAGAATTTTGAACTAAGACTCATTTTCCATACAAACAAACATCAAGTCGGATGAAAATGTTTGAACAGATTTTGGTACACATTAATGTAAAAACACATTATTTTATAAACTAATACAAATAATTTATATCATTAATTTTCTAAAACTAACTTCTCAACTCCTACAGTTTTTGTGAGTAGTGTATGTGCGATTTATAGAGGGGACCTAATAGTTCAATTTTAATATTTGTCTTTTAAGTCGATTATATTTGTCTAATTAGTCACAAATATGTTTTGTTAAAATCAAAGTTTTTCTCAATCAAAATTAATGTGGGAAATGTTTTGAATGGTATAGGTAGAATATTAGGTACTTTTCCAATTAATTTAATTTATGTCCTTTATTATTGTAATCTAAGATTTCCTTCATATATAAGAATATGGTTTGCCATATTATGCGAGGTGCAAGTTTTTATGTACTTGTACTATTATTTGGGAGAGGTGTTTTAGAATAGTTTTTAAATGGTGTTTCTGTTTAATATATGCACAATTTTCATAGACCTCTGAGGAGTAGTATTTAATCTCATTATTTGTGTGTTGGTTTTCTATATTCGACTATTTTAGGTTGTTTTTGGTTTAGTAATTTATGTGTTGTCGGTATTCTGTGTCTATGTAAGCTATTTTATCATTATTACTATGATATGATTTTATTGAATATTTTTATTTATATTTTCTTAGTAGTTTTCTACTATCGCATTTTTTTTAAAACATTACCAGATATTTTTTGAATAAAGTTATTTATAAATAATGAATTTATCAACTTGTACGTTATCTCTATAAATCGTTAAATTTTCTTCTTACTAATAAAGTTGAAGAAAGGGAAACTTGAATACGATATTTGAATACGGTATTTTTTTTAAAACGCTATTTGAACAATTGCGGGTTTTAAATGGATTTAGGCTGAGCAATGTCTGTGTAACCTACTGCCGCTATAGGGTGAATTTAAATATTTTTTTACGTTGTAACTATTAATTATACCGAAAAATTACCAAACCATTCGGATGAAGAATTTTATCCCCAAGAGTTTGATATTTTTTAAAAAACGCTATTTGAACAAATGCGGGTTTTAAATGGATTTAGGATGAGCAATGTCCGCGTAACCTACCGCCGCTACGCTGGAGTCGCAGGTTGCTTTCTGTTTTACTAGAGCCGATCCTTAAGTCAACTGCATCTAGCAACTTCATTTCATTGCATCTTCTTCTAATTCACTTGAGTTTTCATTTTTTCATGTAGGCTATTAGAACTGTCCATGACGGGTTCTTTTCAGAAATCCTCAGCTTGCATCAGCTTATTTCCAAAGTTAGACCCATAAACCTGGTACAACTTATTTCGTTCATGATATTGTTTTATCAGTTGAATATTATACAATTAAAAACAAGACGTACAAATTTAAATTTATTTACAATATAGATTATAACTTTTCCATTTATTCGGAAAACAAAAGTCTAACAAATTAACTATACCCACCAGCTACTATTTATATATATTTACTCCTTTTCTGTCTCTCTCCAACATGTGTCCATTTAATTCACGTATTTTATAATTACTTAAATCATAAACTATGACTGATGGCTTGTGGGCACTTTATTGTTTTTTTTATTGGTTTAATTTTTTTATGTTTGTGTATAACATTCGCCTTCTGTGATGGTAGTTTTAAAGTAATTATTTTGATGATAGGAATTTGTGTTATATTTCTGGTGGAGTTAAGGTAGCTCAGTTGAAGAGGCATCGGCGTTGGTCATGTCTGTTATTCCACGTCATTAGTGTAACTGGTATGATTGAATACGTTAAGCAAAAAGTTATATTTCTGCAGTTGTTTTTCTTCATATTGTGTTAGGAAGAAGAGTGGTAAATATTTTTAACGGTTCAGTTTGATGCAATGAGAACATAGTTGGGTATATCGAAAAGAAAGAAGGAACATTGATAAGTTCACGTCCATTGAACTAAATTAATATCTTCTTATCCAACTTTACGAGACTTGTGCTAATGCTTATTCTCTCACACCTATTATTTTTACATTTATAAATTTATATCAAAATATTTGGGTGCTATTAACATTTTAGCAGGTTCTCTTTTAAAGATGCTGATATTATATCAATTAATTCAAACAATGTTTTGTAACTATAGGTATAACGTAAAAGATTTATAAATTTAAAATTTATTTTATAAATTGACACAACAATGTATACTATATGTACGCATATACATATTTGTTTCAAGTATATATTTATTTTCCTTTCCTGGATGTATTTGTTTACAACACTCGACGTAAGCTGCCTTCGTTGCACTTAATTTGTTTATTTGGATAAGTAATTTGGCTGGAATGCGGTAAACATTGAAAACTAAACAAACAGTGCAACTTTGTAATGGAGCTGTATTAACAAATAAACGATATAAGAATATTTTCTGGATTTAGTAAACCATTTGTTCATTACACAAGAATAGGACTGAGAGTGACACATGCTTTATCTGTAATGAACAATCAATATACAAAACTATATATACAAATGAATGTTTGTTTCTCAAAATTGGATATAAAACAATTGGACCGACTTCCCTAAAGATTTTACAGTTTATATTCATAAATTGAACTAACGTCCTACAAGCTATAAAGCTGAAATTGTGTAATATTATTTTTAAGTGGTATAAAAAATATTTACAATTTGATTACTTAAGTCAAAAGGGTGAATTGGGATAACTACCTTTAAAATTTAATAATTCATACACTGACTTTTTCTACATACTCAATTCATTTAAAAAATTTACAATTTACATATTTTAGTACAAGGATTGTTTAGAGATTATTTTCACTACATTCAAAGAGATTAAAATGGGACAGCTACCCTTATACAATATCTATACTTATTGACTCATCACAGTTTCTCCAAAACCACGAGGCCTACAAACTTGAAATTTGGCACTAGTACTACGTATAGGCTCTAGACGCGCACTAAGAAAGAGTTTCCGAAAATTCGAAATTTTAGGGGGGTTTTCGGGGGTAAAAGTTACTAAATCACGATTTATCAAAACCTACCGAACGGATTGGAATGAAATTTGGTATGTAGCTTCCTCTAGAACCATAGATGCTCGCTAAGAAAGGGTTTATAAATTCGAAATTTTAGGGGGGTTTGGGGGGTTAAAGTTACTAAAAAGAAACACCGAACGGATTGGAATGAAATTTATTATGTAGCTTACTCTAGGGCCCCAGGTGCTCGCTTAGAAAGAGTTAAAAAAAATCTAAATTTTAGGGGAGGTTTGGGGGGAGGGGGTCAAAGTTACTACAAAAAACCATCGAACGGATTGGAATTAAATTTGGTATGTAGCTTCCTCTAGAGCCCTAGGTACTCGCTAAGAAAGGGTTTATAAATTCGAAATTTTAGGGTGGTTTGGGGGGTCAAAGTTACTAAAAAGAAACACCGAACGGATTGGAATGACATTTATTATGTAGCTTCCTCTAGGGCCCCAGGTGCTCGCTAAGAAAGAGTTAAAAAAAATCTAAATTTTAGGGGAGGTTTGGGGGGGTCAAAGTTACTAAAAATCCCCATAAGAAATACATAGTGTAATGTATTTATTGATATAATATTTTTTTTTGTTAATATACATTTAACTTTGATTTGTCTATCCGTGCAAGCCGGGTCGGGCCAGCTAGTGTACAATAAATATAAATATTGCACTAACTTCCTACAAGCAATAAAATAAAAATTGTATAATATTATTCTGAACTGATTTGAAATAAACATTTTCTATTCGATTACTTAAGTAAAAGTAATAACATTTTATAACTACCCTTAAAATTAAATAATAATGGGATAGATACCCACATAAAATATATTGCATTAAAATTAAATAATTATAACTTTAATAAGCGCTATACCACCTGCCCTGATCATAAGAATCTTATTTTAACCATAAGCCACTTCAAATTAAAATTTTCAATGCACTCACTAAATAATTGTGTTTGTTAATGTAATCTTAATATATATTTATATACTCAAATCAATCAAGCAATAGCGAAACATTGCCCGGCCACACTAGTAGTATATAAAAGACACCGCAAATGTCAGACTTTATAAATACCAGCGATGGCAAAATTAAAGGAAATCTGTTAAAACTGCATTTATAGTGTCTTATACTGTATTTGTTCAAATAGGTAAAGATTAAAACAATATTTTTTTTAAATCCACGACTGTTACAAATACCCTACAGTTAGTAGGCTATTATTTTACAGTTAATTATATAAAACTGAATTGATTTCTGTCAATCTTCTTACGGCGGCTTCTCATTTAAATCATTTCAGTTTTTTCTCAGTAACTGTAGATGGCTTATTCTTATTAAAAGGTAAAGTCAGTCAAATTAAACTGATAAACGTACCGTGCAAGTTAAATGGAAACTCTTAAGCATTTTTCTGAATTAAACATTAAATTTTTTTCGTTCAATCTATTTATATTTGGTTCAGGAATATATCATATAATTATTACATACATCAGTTTAAGTTACACTAACTAAGACTAGCTGAATTAATTTTTTATCAAAATTTTATATAGTAGAATTTAAAATCAATTATATGTACTGGTTTTTAAGACCATCCCATTTTGTGGACAATATAAAATATGTAATGGTTTACATACCTTAATATCCGTCTACAGTCCTTTTAGTCGTTTTCTTTTTTGTTGGGACTACCGGTTTCGTGTGTTAAATTATTTCCATGTTTTGTGTAGTGTTGTTAAATGTGACTCAGTGAACAACTATGTTTGTGTTTGTGACTTGAAAATGGAGTTATGACTCCGAAACCGGTAGTCCTAAAAAAGGACTGTAGACTTACTGTAAACTATTATATAGTCTATACCACAGTTCTGGAGGCATTATAATGTAATATAATGAATGAATAAACAATATAAATGTTGGTCCAGTGAGAACACAAACATGTATGTAAGTTTGTGTTTGGTTATTATACCATCAACAAGAACGTTTTATAACTTCTATTAATTAAAAATACGCTATTGCAGTAAACATGGCTTGGTGACGAGCCAAACATCGTGCGTTTGATGTATAAACGTATTTTTATAAATAATCATTATTCCTATTAAAACAATACAAATACCGACCAGCACTCATTTCAACGTTGTGAGACATGGGAGGGATCCATATCAATCAACAATATTAAAGTTGTTCAGAATATTACTTCGATACAGAGACAATATCGAGTGTAAAAACGGCGTCGAAAGGGTCTAAAGGTCATGTAGGAATTACGATATGACACTGAACATTTTCTGTATGTCTCTGTGGAGGGTTTTGAACAAAGACTCATTTTCCATACAAACAAACATCAAGTCGGATGAAAATGTTTGAACAGATTTTGGTACACATTAATGTAAAAACACATTATTTTATAAACTAATACAAATAATTTATATCGTTAATTTTCGAAAACTAACTTCTCACCTCCTACAGTTTTTGTGAGTAGTGTAGGCCTATGTGCGAATTATAGAGGTGACCTAATAGTTCAATTTTTAGTATTTGTCGATTATATTAAATTTGTCTAATTAGTCACAAATATGTTTTGTTAAAATCAATGTTTTTCTCAATTAAAATTAATATGGGATATGTTTTGAATGGTATAGGTAGAATATTTAGTACTTTTCCAATAAATTCAATTTGCGTGATGCAAGGTTTCCTTCATGTATAGGAATAGCTGGCCCGATCCGGCTTTGCACGGATAGACAAATCAAAGTTAAATGTATATTAACAAAAAATATATTATATCAATAAATATATTACACTATGTATTTCTTATGGGGATTTTTGTAACTTTGACCCCCCAAACCTCCCCTATACTTTCGTTTTTTTTTAAACCCTTTCTTAGCGAGCACCTAGGGCCCTAGAGGAAGCTACATACCAAATTTCATTCCAATCCGTTCAGTAGTTTTAGAGAAATCGTGATTAAGTAACTTTGACCCCCCAAAATCCCCCTAAAATTTCGAATTTTTAAAACCCTTTCTTAACGAGCACCTATGGCGCTAGAGGAAGCTACATACCAAATTTCATTCCAATCCATTCAGTAGTTTTAGAGAAATCGTGATTTAAGTAACTTTGACCCCCCCAAACCCCCCTAAAATTTCTAATTTTTTAAACCCTTTCTTAATGAGCACTTTCGGCGCTAGACGAAGCTACATACCAAATTTAATTTCAATCCGTTCAGTAGTTTATGAGAAATCGTGATCAGTGAGTCAGTGGATTTGGCTTTTATATGATTTGCGCCTGATTATGTGAGGTGCAAGTTTTTATGTACTTGTACTATTATTTGGGAGAGGTTTTTTAGAATAGTTTTTAAATGGTGTTTCTGTTTAATCTATGCACAACTTTCATAGACCTCTGAGGAGTAGTATTTATTCTTACTATTTGTGTGTTGGTTTTCTAATATTTGACTATTTTAGGTTGTTTTTGGTTCAGTAATTTATGTGTTGTCGGTAATATTCTGTGTCTATGTAAGCTATTTTATCATTATTACTAAGATGTGATCTTAATGATTATTTTTATTTATATTTTCTTAGTAGTTTTCTACTATCGTATTTTTTTTAACATTACCAGATATTATTTGAATAGTCATTTATAAATAATGAATTTATCAACTTGTTTGTTATCTCTATAAATCGTTATATTTTCTTCTTACTAATAAAGTTGAAGAAAGGGAAACTTGAATACGATACAACCATTAAAGTTTATTTATATCGTACTCTATATCGACAAGAAATACTCCTCATTGTTTAAAAGTGTTGTTCACGTTTTGAAGAAAACTTTACTCTGTACTTTACTGCATGATCGATATGTCCTACGTCGCTGTTACAAGATGGATGAAGTGTTTCTGTTCATACTTCAGTGAACTGCGATAAATGATCGATATATCGAATTGAAGGTTGTTGGCAGTAGTCATTACTTGTTTGAAAGTACAAATATGTTTAGCAGAAAGAAACGCTTATATGAAATGTATTTTTTCTGACTTTCGTTATGTACTAAAAGTTGATCTATTAATTTAACATTCATTAGATGATGGCTAAAATAGCAAACAACATTATATTTTTAAGAAAGATATTTTATATATATGTTTAGATGTTATTGTACACAGCACGATGCTATGGTAATAAATTAATATCAATTTGTTTAAAACATGCATTATAAAGTGAAACGCATTTTATATGGTGTTTGCTCAATTTTTTAGATTTAATACCACACAAAATCTATGTATAGTATCAATATTATAGTATAGTTTAGGCTATATAGTATCATATCGTTCAAATACAAAATTTGCCAACTTTATTTGTTTTCTTCCAAAGAAAGTTGGAAACCTAGTAGTAATAATGCAGTACTTGAAAGCCTGTGTAGTATTACCTTGGAGCATTGTTAAAAACGAAATTGGTCAAACTCGATGTAAGCTA
>JAGFPH010018041.1:0-16822 GCA_018207615.1 Philaenus spumarius | reverse complement strand
TGTGTTGGTGCTCCCTGAACCCAAAAATATTTTTAGTGGAATTTTTTGTTTTGGTGCTCCCTGAACCCAAAAAAGTGTTTTTAACGTGGTGTCTGTCTGTCAGTGTGTCAGTATGTATACACGACCAGAGGGGACACTATTGGTCCGATTTTCATGAAATTTGGTATGTAGGTACTAAACCCTAATATCTCCAGGCGTTTTTTTCATTTTTTGGAATTTCTAATTTTTAAGGGTAATTTACGCCTAAAAACCAATAAAAACCGACAAAAATGCAAATTTCTCAAAAACGGCTCTAACGATTTTGATCAAATTTTCAGTATTTATAGTGCTTAAGATGCCAAACAAAATGACACCACCCGCTTTTATCAAAACTTCGGCGTTTCATAATTATGGGGAAATGTTAAAAAATAAACAAGTTTATGTTGTCAATCTAGCATCACAGCGACGGCCGCACGGGGTAGCACAACAATAGCGAGGACTGCCAGTAATTCAAAGGTCGCGCGATCGAATCCCGCCTGGGACAATAACTTTTTTATACGATTGACGTAGGTAGAATATTATTTTTTTGTTTTGTTCTAAAAAGTAGTAAATAAAATGATTAAAAACAATATTATTTTGACTACAGTAAGTTGGGAGAAAGTTTGTGTCAGTTAACTGATACCGTTTATTATATTCATTGCCGTAGCAACCAACTACATAAAATAACAGATAAAACGGCTGATTCCGTTAACCAGTTTAGCAACACAATTTTAGGGCTAGTTCATTTTATTTTCCCTCACAACATACACACACGATTTATCTACACATCTATGGCACAGTACCTTTCGAAAGGTAAACGTTTCATTCCTCTCTTTTTATATAGTACTATGGGAGACCCCTGCGTGCTTCGCACGCCAACCCCCAATGGTACCTTCTAAAAAATAAAGTTGTAGTATTAATAATAACCTCAAAACTAAGAGGGTAAATAATGTTAAATGTTCAAACCAAATTATTTCTTATATTTTATAACAGCAGTTAATAATAAATAGTAAAAAGAACCAGCAAAGCTCAGGTCTACACATTAAAACCCTAACCTAAAAGCTAGAAATACAAAAATAATTGCTTCAAATTTTGAAATCAGCTGTTAATGGAAATATTGAAGCAAACATCTATATTACAGTGTATCTGTTATTTTATTCAATTGGTTGCTATGGTAATAAATGTAAATACATGTGTTGGTTTATCATTCCAGGCCTAACCTAAGATTTTTCCGACTAAATTTACAAATATTAAAATAAAAAAAGGTTCTTACCGAAATGAATTATAGCCTATGTTACTCAGGGATAGAGTAGCTTTTATTAGTAATACTATTTTTTCAATCGGTTCAGTAGCGCCAGAGATTACCCCCTACATACAAACAAACAAACAAACTTTACCTCTTTATAATATTAGTATGGAAATACTAAAAAAGGTACTTAAATTCTCGAAGCACACGCATTAATCTACAAAAATCCGTTTATTATTTACCTAATTGATGTATAATACAAATATCCTCACTGTTTTAAGGTTTTAAAAATACTCTATAATTAAAAAACTACAAACCTTTTATTTGCTGGTGTATAGACAATATTCAATAATGACATATTGTGTCTAGGAGTACACTTAAATAATAATACAAAAACTTCGAAGATCTATAAAAACTGAAAATAACTTAGTACTATAATTAATTCATGCCTCGAACTTTTATTGACATAAATAACGCAGAGGGAAAACCTACTGTCACTCCACGTTTAGTAGCCTGGGTCAAGAAACAAGGTTAAGTTATTTATAAACTTCCTGAGTATTGAACTTTGTTTAAACTGTTGAGTTAAAATGCTTAATTTCTCTTCATTGGTTTAATTTATCAAAGTCTTTATGTTTTGATCTTCCGTTTTCAGTAGACGCAACACAACTTGTTTCTTTGCTAAAGAACGTTATCTCTTCAAATATGTCGTCCTATAAGTCAAAGAAAACTTAGTAACTGAGACACATATTTCACGCCACTTAAACACACTGTAGCCAACTTAAATCACTGGTCACGTGACGTTACTTGTTTATAATGTTCTTTGTTCCTCCCACAATTACTCTTGAGTTTATAAATCTTGAAAGTTGGCAAAAGAGAGCTATTATTGTTTTCGCACTTGAAACAGATGTACGAGCTGTAAATTTGAATTCCATTGTTTGTTGTAAAACTGTTTTACTTATTTTCCTTCTTCACATACACTGAGACTGTACATTTCGATGGCAAAAACTCTTTCTTGAGGTCACTGACTCCTCGAAGTCATTCTTATGAATATTTCCAACAGGCTTTATAATACGTATAGGTTGTGGATATTTTGATTTTGCACACTAAATTTTATAATTTTGAACTTCAGTTTCGACTTTTACATTTTGAATACGTAAAAACAAATTTAATAAAATCTGGAATTTGTGCATTGATATATTTTTAAAACAAACAATTGTCATAAAAATAAAATATAATTACGTAATTAACTTAACGTTCCTCAAATTAATGTTACTTGTAATATATTATAAAAATTTATCTTTTTTATTGTTCGTTTTCTGAAAATATCCATTGAATGCTTTCTTAGTACAATTATTTTGATACACCAGTTTTATCATTTCAAATACAGTTTTTTTGTGTTTTAGCTTTATGTACTCCATCAGTGAACACAGTTTTAAGAGTTTCAGACCTTTTAGAGTATACCACAAGTCTTTAAGTCAATCTATTCTACTATGCAATTCCTCAGTACAAAAGAGAACATTTGATTCTCGAAGATCTTATCCAATAATATAGGAACAGTTTTTTCAAACGAAATTATGAATTTGTTTTACCAGTTTATATTAGTCTTTTTTTCCCTATTAAAAGCTTAGTTCAATAACCTATACAACACAAATTAAGGAGTAGTGTAATGCAATTTACCTGTCACTTATAAAACCTATTGTTTTAAATAATATTAGTTTTAATTTATTTTCTGTATATACCTTAAATTTAAAATACCTTATTTAAAATTTTAATTAAATTATGTGTGTATGGTTTTTACCACAATAATATTTCTCTACTAAATTATTAATAATCTTCCTTTTCTTAAAATAATCCATCTGTAACAATTACATAACAAAAACATAAAAAAGGAAACATTTTGTGTAGATTGTTTTTATTTTGCTGTATTTTTATTTACATTTTTGTGACGGAAGGCAATGTACTTACGTTGATTATAATGTGGCGGAAGTTTTGTAGAGCTTTGCGTTGACAATAACAACTTCCACCTCTCATCATTTTGTTATTTCAGGTTTGAAAGAGAGAGTTGAATCATTTACCATTTAGGTGATGTTCACCGAAACAATTTTAAGTATCGTATCCAGTGATTGGTGGCACATTTCCCTGCAAGCTGTTTCACATTCACAATAGCTGCTCAGCTCAATTTTGATCAAATATACAAATAAATGTACAATCTATATCCAGTTTAAAGCAAAATGATTGCAAATTAGAAACATAAATAAACTAACACAGTAAGCAATTTAAAAATTATCAACTTTTTAGGACTACTTTTATATGTTATTATTAATAATATAGTTCATTTGTAAACTATTTATACCAACGGCCGTGGCCGTGGCTATTTATACTAAGGCAATAAGTGGCCTTCAATAATGCCGTAGCTGGCGAAACCTAGGTCGGCACGGCTCATTAAAGATTTGTGAAATATTACAAAAAGTTTTCATTTATTTTTTTATTATTTTTTTTATTTCATTTTTATTCAATAGGATCCCCTTTAAAATAAAATGATACAACTTAAAATGTATACTTTAGAAAGCGTAGGCTTCAGCAAATACAAGCTTAACTTTAAATTAAATATATTGTTATACACAAACTGATCACTCACACAACTTTAGAAACAACTGTAAATATTTTTAAAACATTTTTAGAGGTTATAATAAAATCAACTTAACCCTGCAACAAAAAACAATATTTTAATTTACATATATAACAACATTTTTAAAATTGGATGTCATAAAAATATAGTCATAGAAGAAAAAATACAGTAAGTGAAATTAAGTACACCAATACTTATAACCGATTATTCTTAGACTAGTAATGTGTTATTGATTACATTACTAGTAACCATGTGTTCGCCGCTAAATTTATAGGAACAAATTAATACTTTAAAAACAATATTTGATTAAATATATTTACATTGTCCTAACCCGAAGAAAATACAGGGCTCGCATTACAAACTCTTGGAAGGAAAGAGGTATCTTTAGAGGCATAGCCTCTAATAAATCCAACATATTACGTACATATTTCCAACAGGACACTTATAGCGTATCATTTATTAAAACGTTGCATTAACAAAACAGCAGGAGCTTTGAAAGACTCCAACAAGAAAACATGTTTATGAAAGGTACGCGGAGAAATCCGAATGGAAATATTTCGCTCAACTTATTATAATATTTATTCGCAAGTGATTGGTAAAATTGACTGAAGAACATCGAATGCGGAGGTTGCACGGTCGCCTCCCACATTAGCCTCCAGACAATTGTACGTATCCCGCTGAGATCGTCAAGGACTTCACACCTTCTATATTGAAATACATAAACATACTTGCAAAGAATAACTAAAGTAATGCTATTAAATTAGTTATAAACGTAACCGACTGCAAATGTGTAGGTTGTTTTACACCCATGTGTAAAGCATCGATGAAGGTATGGATTTATTTTAAGGTCAAACGTTACTTCGGTTATCTCTTCATTGTCGTGAGTCATCTTTTGTGAATATGTTTCCGTTTCAATGTCGTTAGTTTACTTTTAAAGCTGAACATTAGTTGTCATTTTATTACAGAACCAGTTTATAAAACAAACAACAATCTAAAACACAGACGATAGTGTTGAAGTGTACATAAATAGTCGATGTATAGAAACCTTTAGTACAAACAGAGATTATCATAAATATGTCAGTTACTTTCTACAGTCCATAAAAACCTGTTGTAAATATTGAATAATACCGTAATTTTATGAATATTTTTAAAGTTCCTCGGTCTATTTATTTTTCGACAACATTTTTCCTTAAACTGTACTTAATAGCACCAAAGACTGATCTAAAAAAATAAGTCTACCATTTCTCCATATTAGGAAATCCTAAAACACCTTAATGCTTGGTGAAATAGTAATGAGATTAAATTTTAAACTAAACTTGTACATTTTGAAAGGCGTAAATAGAAAAGTAAAACCTTAACATTTTCTAAAATTTGTAAAATTTATTACAATGTTACTACAGCTTCTAAAGATTTAGTTTAAAAATAATACTACTCAATAAAATCTCTTAAAATTGATTTATTTACTTGAATACCAGAATTTTAAATAAATTTGTTCTCCGTATTAGGAAAGGTATATTATTTCAACCTTGAATATTTTACAATACTAAATATTTTATTGAATTGCTATTTAAAAACCATGTAAAAGGAAACGTGAAATTACCATATGCTAAAATATAGAAGATACATATTTTTTAGGTGTAGGTTTCATTGACGTAATGTTATTTTAGCAAAGAAACATTTTCAATAAAATCTGTTCATCAGAAATTTTTTAATCAGAAAGATTAATTTCATCTACTCACAAACAATGCATTTCTAACTAACGAAGAATTTAAAATATTATTTTATTCTTGTTAAATCTAAGATAACAATTAAAATAATTGGCTACGTACCAACTGCCCAACTTTTTTTGGGTCATTTTAATATAGGCCTACGAACTGAAAAACAAGGTACAGGTATAAAAGCAAGGGATAGGCCGGGGTGTCGGCGACATACAAACTGCCCACCTTTTCTACCTGACACAGGTACGGGATATTTCCCTCCGAATTCGCTCATACCAATACTAGTAGACCCACTTCATTTGCATACATTGTTTAGACATACAAAATAATGCAGATAATTTATGAACCAAGTTTAAACAGCCAGTATATTCGTGTAATTATTTATCTGTTACTCTTATCTAATAGGAACCGTTGCGTGCTTTTCTAATAGGTTAGGTTAGGTTAGGGTAGGTTAGGTTAAATATTAGATAAGAATAACAGATAAATAAATACACGAATACACGCAACGGTTACTATTAGATAAGTGCGCGTAAGCACGCAACGGTTACTATTAGATAAGTGCGTGTAAGCACGCAACGGTTAATATTAGATAAGTTCAAGTAAGCACGCAACGGTTCCTATTAGAGAAGAATAACAGATAAATAAATACACAAATATACTGGCCGTTTCAACTTGGTTCATAAATTATCTGTATTATTTTGTATGTCTAAACAATGTATGCAAGCGAAGTGGGTCTACTAGTTATTATCTAATATAAACTATTTATTGGTATGAGGAAATTCGGAGGGAAATATCCCGTACCTGTGTCATATAGAAAAGTTGGGAAGTTTGTATGTCGCCGACACCCCGGCCTGTCCCTTGTTTTATACCTGTACCTTGTTGGTCAGGTTATATATTAGAAATGACCCAAAAAAAGTTGGGCAGTTTGTATGTGGCCAAAATAATTTACCCTCACCAATACAAGAATAATAACATGTTTTATCACCTTCCTCAGCAAAGTAAGACTATATGTTAGTTAGAAATAACTTGAATACTAAGTTCTGGCAACTGTCGTTAATATAGAATTTAACAAAAATCATAAGTATTAATTTATCAGTGCTGTTATTTTTCTTTTTAATTCTAGTATTTTCTTATTTTAACAAACGGGTCACTGTAGCAATTAGCCTAAGAACGTTTATGAGTTTACTTTTTTTAATTTCAAATTTTTAATTTAGGTTTATTAAGAATAATCTTATACTATACTTTTGCAAAACAATTGTCTTAAGGAAACACATGTTGGATCAAATGAAAGTCTTAGCATTATTGTTTAATGATAATCGTCTGAGGCCACCATGTTTTTAAACTCTATCAAACGTTTTGACTTTATAGATAACTTTCAAAAATCACTAGACCAACGCAACGTGACGAACATCTGCATTGCTTTATTGCGAAAGTGTGTACAACTGTTTCCCCACATACCTCAGTTTACGTACATGAACCGCCATCTGCGCAAAGAATGTTATATATGTACAACGCCTTTTTCGGCTCCGGTCAAAAATGCAACAGTAACCCGATGAGAGGACGGGACGGGATTCTTACGTCGGTGAAAGAGCATCGCAATAACTTTTTTGAAAATATATCACGAGGTAACGGGCTGGCTCCTTTGACGTAATCTTTGAAATTTAATGTCCTTTCTCACCAAAATGTACTATCTGATCAGAGCTTACAGTATGCTTGTGGATGAGCAAGGGAGGTTCATTTCTTAAATTCATATTATAAGAGAGATTTCAAGTGGTTAAAACGTGCTTCCTCTATTGCGTGTATGCTTCCAAGTAAAAACAACGTACAGATAGTTTTGTTGTTCTAAATTTGAACTATTGACTAAATTGCGACTAAGGCATACATTTTATACTAGCAAACGCAACTGGTTTACCAAGATTTAAAATAAAAAACTCTTCCTTTCCTGGAAATTTCAAACTCAAGAAACTGAATAATGTAATCACATATTTTAACTTGCGACTTGTAGCTCAACGAAGGGAGGGGAGCAGAGGTTTAAAGCGCTCCGCTCTGCTACAGTTTGAGCGTGCAAGATAGTTGCGTTGGTTCAAGCCTATTTACAGGCGTTAAGTTTACTTGTGTTATACACGGCAACCCCAGTATAATTGGCATAAAGTAAAGATCTATCTCAATGACAGAGTATGCATAAGAATATCCTCTTAACCAACGTTGTTAGTAAATCAATTAAAAGTTGGACTCACTACAAATCTCAAAATGTTTCATCTCATATCGCTAATGTTTGGTTAGGCTCAACTACTTCCTGGCTTAAGATGAAAATGGTTATTAAATATACTGAGGAAGGCGATTCTGTAAACCCTTTTTTTGTCCAATACTAATCCTGCTTATTTATTTTTTTTTACTTTCTCCCCCTATACCATAGTATATGGAGAAAGTATTGTATTCGTCAAAATTTTCGAGTTTGAGTTTTTGGTGGAAATGTCCGTTTTGAGTCCCCCTGAACCTAAAAAAGTGGTTTTCGGAGTGATGTCTGTGGGTGTGTGAGTGTGGGTGTGTGTCTGGGGGCGTGTGTGTGTGTGTGGATGTTATCAGACCTAGAGCCTAAACCAGTCGTCCGATTTTGATGAAATTTGGTATGGAGGTACTAATTTACGGTATCTCCAGGCGTTTTTTCATTTTTTGTGAATTTTTGATTTTTAAGGGTAATTTTTCCATAAAAACCCTTAAAATAACGAAAAAATAAACTTTTCTCAAAAACGGCTCTAACGATTTTGATTAAAATTGTATAGTTTATTGGACCTAAAGTACTATAAACTTGGTAATATAAAAGTTGGTTTTTCCGTTATTTTATGGATTTTTATGGAAAAATTACTCTTAAAAATAAAAAAATAAAGAAATTGGTATTTTGAATTATTATTCTACTGATGAAAAGGTAGAGTATGTTATAATACTTTTCGTCAAAGTTCTGAGGGAGAAAGTATGTGTCAGTTTCCTGATATCGTTTATTTGGTTTGTTTGGGACGATTAACTAATAAAAGGTACTGAAATGGCGGTTTCTCCAAGCAAGTATTCAACCTTTTAAATTTTGTTCAGCTACATTTTGAAATTTCCATATCTACGAGGAGCCAGTGTTTAAAACATCATCCAAATTTATAACTTCTATTGAAATAAAATAAGTAATTAATCGTCACGTACTTATATCAAATCAGGAATGATATTGAATAAACAAAGATTAATTGCGTTTACCGGAAATTTGTCTAATATAATCTTATATATAAAATTCTCGTGTCACAATGTTCGTTCCCGTACTCCTCCGAAACGGCTTGACCGATTCTCATGAAATTTTGTGAGTATATTGAGTAGGTCTGAGAATCGGCTAACATCTATTTTTCATACCCCTTAGTGATAAGGGCTGTCCACCCTTAACATTTTTCTTTAATTTTTAGACATTTTTTAAATATTTTTATTTTTTTTTATTATGTCGCATTAAAAAATTCATACAACCCTAAAATTTTACCCTTTTATCACCAACCCCTAAGGGGGGTGGGGTGGGGGGGGAGAATAAATTATAATAACTTAAAAATAATGTTTGCCTTTTGTTATTTATATATTCCCTAATCGTTCACAGTGCTCCATGCCTATTTCACGCATATAGGCTACCACATTCTTACACACTTACAATAATTAAGCTATTTTTTGTCTACACTAGAAATTACTTGAAAATTATTTATATGGCAAAACAACGTTTGCCGGATCAGCTAGTATAATATAATATATTGTTTACTCGGAAAACGTACATATTCTATCAACTACTATAAAAGCGAGTGTATGTATGTAAGAAAGTCGTGTAAAATAACTATAATTTTAAAACATAATTTACGTTATTGAGCATATGCCAATAATAAACAACACTTCTGTCATTAAAAGCTGATTTCGCTCATCATCTGTAATACTTGAACAAAGCCTAGCACAGACTTTATTTTGGTGTTACGTTTACAACTGCAATCAAAGCAAACTTCTTATAATGTCTGAATGTTTGTTGTTATTGTATATGAGTTATTAAACTAATGTATATGATAGGATTTTAAGTTAGAAATTGTTGAAAGTGTATGTATTTTTACAGTTATTTTTGTTTAGTTCATTCTTGACAGCCTACAAAATAACGTAGACCTACAAATATAAAACTATGTTTTAAACTATCACTAATTTGGGCTATTGGTCTGAATTATTGGTATTTTAATAGAATGTATGAGTTTCAGCTTCTGTTAAATTACAAAATTAGGCCTACTATAGATGAAAACTTAAGTGAATTTTAAAGTAAAAGATTATGAATTTTTCCTAAATGACTGTACGGTATTTTAAATATTTGGTTTTAAATAGTTTATTTAAGTATGCCTATGGTTTAAATGTAATATGATTTTTTGTTTTGTTTCCAAAATTTATTTCAGGTCATTGAGTAAAATGTTCAGTTTTATTGTAAGCTGACGGAATATACCCATTTAAGGTGTAGTTTATTGTTTGTAGTTTCTTCTGAAAAACGAAATACATGTTTTTTTGTATGTACATTTTCAACGAATTTTAACCTTAAAAGTGTCATATACTTAATAATTTGAAATTATATTTTCCTCATGTGTATTATAGCCTAGGTGTATGAAATTAATCTGCACGTTATTTTTGACGTATCGTACTAGTATACAAATAATACAAACAAATTAAAAATTATATTCAATTGCAGTCATTTGAGTCATAGAAGTTTCAGGATGAAACCATAAATAGTACATAATTTTTTAAGAGAATGTGGAAAAAAGCAATTGCTGGCAATAATCCCCGGGACAACTTGGGACGACTTGAAGCCACAGAACAAACTGAACAATGATGTATGAATGGAAAGTGAGTGATTGAGAGATATAAATAAAGAGAGAGAATGGTTGTAGATTAATGTTAAATTTTTTATGTGAGTTTATTATATATATGTATTTTTGTATAAAATATCTATCTTTATAAAATAGAAAGATAAATGTAAAATATATTTTTTTGTTGGTCAGTGTGTCGCATAAAGAAAACAAGCCTTTAGAGTTATTGTAAATAAGATTATGATATATTTATTTAGTAGAAAGTAGGCCTATTATCAGTCGGTTCTGTGGCAGGAGGTACAAGTTTAGTTTAGTGTTTTTAGTATTAGATAGCTAACAATATCAGTTAAAGACCGAGTTCAGTTCTATTTGTATTTGTTGTTGGCATGTTTGTTTAAAATTAAGTAACCATTAGGCTATTACGTATTGTGTAAAAGTATAGTATGTTATTGTTAACGGCCACATCAGCTTTAAAGCTGGGGCCAGGTAGAAAGCATGTAAGCTACTAGACAAACAAATAAATAAAATAAATATATTTTTTTACAGTTAATTGCAAATGTTGTCCTTTGTTGTTCCTCTAATCATAATCAAATATTTTATTAGCCCTGGCGCCTCTGATCAATTATATTTATGATGTATAAAATACGGTTTATGAGTTAAATTTCTGTTGTTTGCTTTAAATGTATGTCTGTACTGTATGGTATGACAGAGTACAACACAAAGTGTATGTAAATATGTATATTTGTATGTACAGAAAAGATTCTATCTGTGAGTGAACTATTTTAATTTGTTACTGTATTGTTTTTACAATTTGGTACACTTGTTTGTATTATCATTGATCGTAAACATTTTAACACCAATGAGATGATTTTTGAGACATTTGTGGTGTAAAATGAGTTTTATTTGGTTTATCTGTTATTAATTAATATGCAGGCTTTAAAATTATTATTCTTGTAGTTGTTTTTGCATTTAAAAATCCATTTCAGTATTTTCAAACTGTTCACTACCTTAAAACACTGACCTTATTTCACTAAAGGCACACCGGAGTTTCAGTTGGTAGAGGGCGGATGATATACTACTTGGCGGAACCTCCTGACGACGGCGACGTAAAGACCTATCCAACTCTTTGTCACTTCCTCTGCGTAAACGTTGTCAGCCGAACGTCTGTTCAGATTTATGTCCGATGTTCTCTGACAACTCTTGTGAAGTGAAAGTTTAACAAAAAGACAACCGAAATAAACTCTCTTACCGAAAACGAGACTTCCACTTTAATTTATAATCCCTTCGTTTAAGTTTATTTATTGGAGTCATGCCGTTAATGAATGTTTCGGTGTATAGACAAATCTTATTCAGAAAAGGAGAATAATTATTTCAAACGTTTTATTAAACACGATAAACCATGTAAACATTAATTTGCTAACTAAAGTTTAGATTTGTTATGTTTGCAGAATGTCCGCACCAGCCTTAATTAAAAATAATGGACTTCAGTTTATAAAACAGGTTTGCTGAGTAAATAATTTATTTTCAATAATTCTATTTAAAATTGCATTTTAAGAAATGCAAAAATAAAATAATGCATATTACGAAAATATTGTTCATTTTAATTAAAATGAGGGCAAATTCCAATACTCACTTAGCAGAAACAATATCAAGCCGTTCAATTTCTTTGTAAGTGTTATGTATATTACTAATATTTTTGTCTGACCCTTTATGTATGTTTTTGTATAACTGTAACCCTTAGCGGAAGTTGCGATTCATTTTGTTTTGTGTTTAGCTAATGGGATTTTCAAAATCTACCTGCACAAGTAACCCAGCTGGAAGGGATTCTATTCCTTTTGAATTACGCATCAATACAAATTCAATGAAATGTGTTCATTTACTCATTCAATTCCACAGTAGGGTTCCACTTCAAAATATGGTTTTGAGTACTACAATTAGAACATACTGTTCAGGAAACATAATTCAACACTTACAATGTGTGTTTGCTTTAATGAAGATGCTATTTCTATGTTGTGAATCATTGACAGTAGGATAAAAAAATATGTAAATAATGTGTACATATTTTTCGAATAAATTTAAATTTTTTGTATTAATTTTTGTGTACATTAACTTAGTTAAAAGGTTAGTCAGGTTTTAATCCGCTGTACCCGTAGTTGCGGATTAGCGGTGTCTGAAATATAGGGTTATAATAATTAAAAAAATACGCTTATTGAGTAGGCCTACTATAAATAGAATTAAATAATTTCCTGAACTCCAATTGCATAATGCACTCCTACATAATAAGAAAATTGCAACTAAAATTTTAATTAACGTACAAAGTCTCTAATTTCATTTATTTACAAAAATACAAGGAATATTGTAGTTTTATCTGAGAAAAAGTTGTTAATCAATCGTAGTCACAAGACAACGACAAAGACATTCCTACCACCTACGCACCCGCAATCACACATCCGCGCATACACCTACACTAATAACTTACTCCTACAATGTTCCCATAAATTAGGCACAGATGTAGGACATGACGAGTTACAGGTAGATTGTGCTAACATACTTCTCACGGATCGTTCATTGAATCTCAAGTACGCTTCAAGTAATCTACGGCTCGGCTAATAAAATCATTCTTTATTCATGCACCGTGTTGTGACCTTGTACTTAATATAAATGAAATTGACATAGTGCTTCGTCAAACATAAAGGACACATATATGAACTCCAAGAAGAGATAACTTTGAGCTGTAATACCACATCGCACGAAAGGCAGATGTTTTTAGTTACTGCAAGTTTTATTTCGATAAAATACTTTTTTAGTAGATGAAAGAAAGATAAACATAAATATTAAAGTTAAGGTTGTAATTAATCGCACGAATAAAAATTAATGTATTTACATATAGTGAAGTTTTACTTTATATGTAAGCGAGGCAACACTTTTAACAATTTAAAACTATATAAAATAGTCGGATTTTCATATGGTCCTTAAAACCTCTGCGAGGAACAAAAACGATAATGTGTTTCGAAACCTTTGGGTTTTAACCTTACTGGGAATGAATAGAAATAAGGGAGTGCAAAACTATTAGCCGCCAGTCTCTTGGATGGCCCAGAACCTGTTTCCAGATTATCCGATACCCTGGATCACAAGAATGATTCCCAGTGGGTTTCGAAGAAACATCAGCTGTTTTAGGTGACCGTTGAAGACAATTTTCAGTCTAAGAGGTTTCTAAATGATCCTTTGAAACTCGTCTCAGACGAAAACAAGTCAATCTTACGAGAGTAGTTGGATACCTGCCTGGGTTGTACCAGAGGTCCTTAGTTATCTACTCAAAATGTGACATCATGCTATTGCGACCTTTTGTATAGAAAGTGTAGTAGAGCCGGGCTGTGAGTAAGTACACAATTTTTGACTGTCCAGTTTTGGATAGGGAACGATTATACCCTAATGAGCCTTGACTTTTGGAACATTTATCTTAGATGTATTGGTTTTAGTACTCGGTTTACACTTTCGTTATAACTCTAGAAGCTCTCAAAATAAAGCAAGCAAATAAGAAGCTAATTAAATTTAAAAACATAATTCACAACTTGGTATAAGCTTTTGTTTTCAATTTCTATGTTTGAAAATGAACTTTATGGGTTTCAAATTTATCTTCAACACTGTATGTGAATATTTAAATAGAATCAAAATTCTCTTTGCATACAATTTTTTTGCGAAACCTGAATAAGGGAAGGTGTCCTAAATATTTATAAGAACAAGATATTACATCAAATATAAATTGAGAAAATATAGTGTTTCTAAGTTATAGTGCCGTAAAACAGTTTGGCTTTCTCGCCAGTTGGTTCTCCTAAACTAGACAATTCCAAAAGAAAAAGAAAGAAATTTCAAATTATAAGTTGTAGAATACTTGAATCATTGCTTGATTTATTTATGGCACTAAATAATAAAAGAACGTATAAAAATAAACAACACATAATCGCTTCTAATTTTCCTCGCCATACCGTACTTCTTAACAGCTTTAAAATTAAAATTTTTACACATTAAAAACCGAAAAACAGAAGGAAATCCAAATTGTTTTTAATTTTCAGTTAATAGAATAATTCATGTTAGCATTTAAATTAATTAATTTTACTGTAAATGTGACACCTTGCAATTGCAATGAACTAAATTGTTGACTTAAATCGTCTATCACTTTCTGTAACAGTTCTCGGGTAATTAATTTCAGTTCACATCAGACTATGGTTTTGAATACAAGGGTCAGCAGGTCTGATATGCTAGGCACCTCTTCAAAACAAGAAATTAGAAATTTGAAGTTAACTTAGATACACTTTGCATACAATTTTTATAACATACAAAGTAACGTCATCTCGTTGTAAATATGCATATCAGTGTAATTGGTATTGATTGAGATTCTTAAAATTTTCTTTAACGGACTTGTCCATAAGTGTATCGCTAATAAGTAAAGCTCAATACTCTGTTCCGACTTATTTTAACTTATAAAAAAGTATTCAAAATGGCAGTCGTTCATGAAAAACGCATATTCACAATTTAGTTTGATCAAAAATAAATTAAAATAAAAAAGCTTTTCAGCCAAAGGGAGATTATTTGCATTCCATAATGCAAATACAAACAAATGCAATTCATTACAAAAACGAAACATTTCACAATTTTGCAACTATAGTTTTCAGGAAATTGTATTTTATAAAGTTATTCTGAAGTAAATAATTCTTGAGATACTTGTTTTAAACGGTCTAATTTCTTGTGCGCAACTTTAAAACCACCAAGTCCAACTCTGCTGTAATGCGTGCGTGCGAGCACACCATTTTCCAGTCTTAAATATCACCTGCCTTTCTTATTTGATTAAAAAGTGAATTTTTATGAGAGGCTATTCATTTTTCATTTTACCAAATCCTTGCCCAAATACACGTTGTTCGCCAATTATAGATGTACGTAATTTCTTTAGGTTTATTTCTCAATTTGTGATGAGCTGACAAATACAAACTCTGGTACCACTCAATAGATAGAAAATGGTTTTTACGGATTGTAAAAATTATTTTTCATGGTGAAACCAATTGAATGTGGTTAAAAAGTTTGTTTTGGAAGATTTAAGTTCAATTGGATAAAAAGAAGATGAATAGGGTTTAAAAGGCTAAAGGGCGACGAAGCAAGGGTTGTAGTATCATAAGGTATCTATAGTGTAACTCTGTAATAAAAACACTTTACCTTTAAAAGAATAAAAATTATTGTTTTATAAACAGATAATTTAAATCTACAGTTACCTCGGAATCAACAAATAAATAACAAAACCAATAATTACACGTTATTTGAAGTTACATTATTTAAATCCCGCGCTAGCAAATTACAAAGAACTATTTAATTTACGCCTAGCGTATGCCGGTCTTTGGGCGTCGCAATTAAATACATATTTTGTTTAGAGCAACACAATATGAACGTGTCTTGGTGTAACCTGTAATTGATATTTGGAGCCGTCGGAGGCGTAATTACAGGATCTTGGGGAAGTCATCCATTTGTCAACCCGCAGCCCACTTTCATTGTTGAATTTAAGGTGGTGGAAATTTAAGTTTAACACGTCTAAGCAGACGTTTATTACGTCGAGGTGGCGGATGAATCAGGGCGAAATAAAAAAGTTATAAATTATTTCAACGATAAAACCAGCTGTTAATATAAAAATTCTGCTGTCCAGTTTAGGTTGTTGCAGCAATCTGCTATAAATATGTGTACGTTAAATTGAAAATATTATTTTAACGGGATAAATGGAATTTATACTATTTTTATAGGTCTGATGTTCTTTAACATTATTTGAAATATTGTGCAATCATACACTTTGGATTCATATATAATTCATTACACATAGAGTAAGTGCACGGTTTTACGTACTTTTACTTGACTGTTCAAATTTTATATTTTTTTATTTAAAGAACACTACACACAAATAAGGAATGTTATTTTGAAAGCTAATGTGTTTCATTGATTTATTTACAAATCACATTCAAGGGTATATTCACAGAAAAACTTTCCTCGTTTCATTTCCATTGACCTTTGGTTAATCCTTAAATCCATAAAACTTGTGGTAAATCAATATCCTGTCTGAGGACATCCTACGTACAAGGATTCAATTCAATTACATTAGGATATAAAATCATATCCCAATTACCATTAAAATCGTCCTGCGTGGATTCATCGTCTTATGAATAATATAATTAAACCTAGGCATGTTTAATAACATGTTTATCATACAGGTTCAAGGTTTAACTGCTTATGAGTTGTGAAGGTCAAAGGGCAAAATGACACTGTCAGTCGTAATGTCAATATATTATCACTTTACTTTGAATAATTCCTCTTCCATTACATTGTGCTT
>JAGFPH010018039.1:895-12894 GCA_018207615.1 Philaenus spumarius | reverse complement strand
TGGACGCTCTAATTTAAAACAATGTGTTGTCGACTTACCAAAAATACGCAGCCGAAATACGCATCTGCGGAATACGCATAGTGTAGACCCGGCCTAGTATGCTGCGGGGTTGCGTATTATACGCACAGATGTGGACGCTCGAATTTAAAACAATGTGTTGCCGACTTACCGAAAATACGCAGCCGAAATACGCACCTGCGGAATACGCATAGTGTAGACCCGGCCTAGCATGCTGCAGGGTTGCGTATTCTACGCGCAGATGTGGACGCTCTAATTTAAAACAATGTGTTGCCGACTTAGCGAAAATACGCAGCCGAAATACGCACCTGCGGAATACGCATAGTGTAGACCCGGCCTAACATGCTGCAGGGTTGCGTATTCTACGCGCAGATGTGGACGCTCTAATTTAAAACAATGTGTTGCCGACTTAGCGAAAATACGCAGCCGAAATACGCACCTGCGGAATACGCATAGTGTAGACCCGGCCTAACATGCTGCGGGGTTGCGTATTCTACGCACAGATGTGCACGCTCGAATTTAAAACAATGTGTTGTCGACTTACCGAAATACGCAGCCGATATACGCATCTGCGGAATACGCATAGTGTAGACCGGCCTAGCATGCTGCAGGGTTGCGTATTCTAGCACAGATGTGGACGCTCTAATTTAAAACAATGTGTTGTCGACTTACCGAAAATACGCAGCCGAAATACGCATCTGCGGAATACGCATAGTGTAGACCGGCCTTAGATGCAAATAAAAGAAAAGAATGGATTGTAAACACAGATATATGTAAACTTAATTATTACACTCTATAAAATATGTAAAATATACTTATAAATAAGTAATTATAAAACCTTTTAGGGTCAAGTGCAAATAATTTTCGTTTTAAATCATTTGTTAACTGTTTGCAAAATAACATCTCGTTTTAAAGCTCAGTTCAAACAAATAATTAGCCCTGATATTTTTATATATTTTGATTTATGTAATATTGTGTTTCTAAATTGGTATATGCAGTGCAACCAATTTAAATTTTTTGTTTGAATATCAACTATATTTTTAATACATACTTTATTAAATTGAAAAATATTGTGAATCGCTTTAACAGAAACAAAAGAGCTTCTTACTTCGTGTAAAACGTTTTGAATTTTTATATTTTTAACTTGTCGCAAGACTAATTATTTTAAAATTTAATTTAGGTAGTGATCAGGCCTACTTTATTATTTTCTGTTCATTCATAAACATTCTACGTTTCAAAAAAGAATAACTTATCTATAACATAAATATAATGTATTTTATAATATTTACTTAAAAGGCTTACTTAAGCCAGGGAAAGGGTTAGGGGGTCAACCCCCCCCCCCGAAATCCCTAAATTTAGCAGTAAAAATTAATACTAAGTTTAAAAAGTGCAAATTAAATTATAAAATAGACAACACAACAGAGGATCCAGCAAAATATTTTACATCATTGTGCATTGCATGCATACTGATATTTAGATTTACTTGATTAAACCACAACGTACAATACACGTGGATGCAGTAGGTTACAGCCTTACTCTCTAGTGAGCTTGATCTTATCTAAAATAAGAAAACTATGAAATTTAAACAAAAATACTTTAACAAAACACGCAATGCATTGTGTATCGAAAGTACTCCCAATACGGGGGTTGGCGTGCAATGCACTGTGCGTCGGTCGCTTCTCATAGTGTCAAGTTCACATTCGCGTCCTTAGCAGTGAATGTGTTAAGGGTCTTCTATACCTTGCGTAAAACAGCAAAAATATGCACTTCGTATTACCGTGTTTCTGACGCCGTTTTTCAACCAAAAAAGTTGTGAAACATCTTAAATTGTTCTTAAAGGCTTTGTGCTTTTGTCTTATACCTCATAATTGAAAGAAATCGTCGGCAACTCCTTTTAATCAACTGTTTAAATGAGTAAAAATCGATTATTTTTAACGCATTTTATGGGAGTTTTATGCAATAATTTCCATATTTTAAGCTAACACGTAAAAAATATAAAGCCTTCTTTATAACTTAAAGTATTTTCCCAGATTATTAATTTATAAATAGAATACGAAACACGGTATTACGAATGCATGTTTCAACGATTTTGCGGCTTGAATCAGGCCTTTTGCATTGAAATCATACTGTACACTCGGGAGTTTTCTTCAAGGTAAAGAAGAGAGCCTTAAAAGGGTTTAAATTAAAATCTCCGGCCCTGACCTGACCTCCCCCCTCCCCCTGTACAGTTTTCCTGGGTAAGGTTTTGATGCAAACTGCCTTCATACTGTATATAGACTGTCTATACACTGCCTGGAAACAATCTGTAAACATTCCACGTACAAATGAGAAACAAGTGATACATCTTGGATACAGTCTGTATACAATGTTTCCGGATACAAATCTGCCAGTGTAGACGAGGCTTAAGGCTCGGCTCTCCACATTCAAAACTACGATATTGGGTACCAATTTCAGTGTTAAATAACCAAAACATAAATTCACTATTAAGCATATTTTTGTGCTGTTTTTGTTAAAAAACGAAAGCTGTATTTTTTTTTCTTAAAGTAAAATAGATTGTGGGTGTTGATTGCTAAGGATTTTTGCAATATCTCTTTTTGCAACTGAGAAAAAAATTAATAAAGTTTACTATTTTTTACTATTTATATCATACGTTTATGAAAACAATAAAACGGTTTCTGAAAATGTATTCGGCAATCAACATCCGCATATGACAGTACTTCAAAATGAAACTAAATTTTTTAATTTATTCCACGAATTAACGGGAAAAAATGACTTATTCTGTAGCATTGCTCTTATGGGAATCAGATTCAATATGGAGGGCAGGGAAGCGCCCCCTTAAGTTCTATCTAGCGTTTGCGGATTTGTCTTCTTGCTCATAACGGATTACCGAACGACCGGGTTTTTCCTTAGAATCGACCGTTCTGAGAACACGGTACGGATTATAATACTCTCTATACTTATGACATCACTTTAGAAAGTTTTTGTTCGCGAGAGCGCTTTACCGTAGATGGATAAATAATTAATTAGTGTATGAAATCTGAACAAAATGTCACAGACTATGACCGTGCACTGAGGAAGTTGTATCCGGAAAAGTGTGCCTTTGTGAAAGTGTGAATATTTAAGTACGCGTGCGTTTAAACACACTCTTGCTCGCGTCTAGGTATAGAGTGAAAGGTAACGATTACTTCCTGCAACACATTCCTCTCTACAAGTTATACCCTATCTATACATGTTGTCGTTAGATCGTTCCGGGAGCGGGATTCTAATGAAACGGTAATTATATTGTCGTGCAGAGAGAGGGTATGATAAGAGAGAGAGAGAGCTATAGGCTATTTGGGACCTTAAGTTGTAACCGAATCTCAAGTCCCAAACGATATGTGACTGCGAGAATTACCATAAGGATCGGTAGGAGTGAAATAATATTTCTGCTTTGACTAAAGCCAAGGCCACACTATACTAGAGGCCGGAGTGCTCCCCTCCACTTCGGACGAAACGTCACAGCAGTCGCCCAACTTCCCGCCTTCAGTTGCATGCTGTGTTGCCGAAAAGAAAGACAGTAAATGCTGATAAGGACAAAAACACACTGAAAAGAAAGGCAAAAAAGTTGTGTAACTGACAGATTCATAAAGAATGCCCTAAACACTGTACTTTGTATAAAATAAACCAACTAAAATTACAATTCTTGGTACATGTTTAATAAAACACCACAATGTATTTGAAATGGAAAAAAATACTTTTTGTTTAAGGATTCAATATTATTGTAAATGAAGAAAAAAAAACATTAAAATAATAAATGTTAATCTAGCGTATTTATTTGTATATTACAGTACTTTCTTTTGGTTACAATTATTTTTTTCTAGTTTAGAATTCTTGTTTGAGTTGGCAATGGCTTTTAATTGTTATTGTTTAACAGAATAAAATGTTGATTGTAATTAGCAAATGGTAAATTTAAATGATATAATAAAATGATTTGAAATTTTCAATATAGAAGTATCTTATTTTATTTGATAACTAATAAAATAACTTTGATAACGTTTGATAAACTTTATTAATAACAAATATGTAGGACACAACAATATTTTGAGATTTTAAAACACAATTATTGTGTTTTAATGAAGTATTGCTGTATTTTATGTTTTTGTCTAAACAGAATAGATTATATTTTATACATGTAACAGTTACATAAATTTAGGTTTGTTTTGATATAGGCCTGTATTACACTATCAAAGTTCTTTGTCTCTTAGAGAAACTTTGACAAATAAATTTGACGTGTGCCAACTTTAATAAAAGATTGCATATTACACTATCAAATATTGCATCAAAGAAATTTGATGAAAGATCATTGACAAAGAAATTTGATAGTGTAATGCAGGCCATATTAAAACAACACTGTCAGACTTTTTAACACTTGGAAACAATGTTTATGTTTAGTCCTTAAAAATTTGCTGTAAATTTACCTCAAAACACTATTTATGGACATCTTTGTGTTCGTCAGTTAATGCAGAATAATAAAATACAAGTTTTATACGCAAAAACTTGGACTAGCGACGTAGGGTGCAGTAGTTTTGGGCGCGCGACATTGGTGCGCCATAAGGCAGCACAGTGCCGGGAGCCTTGAGTTGGACGACTACTGTGACGTCACAATCCGAGCAGTACGGCCTGTAGTATAGTGTGGCCTTGCTACAGCCCTCCAAGTGGCAGAGCTCTACAATACTATTGTCCGTTCACAGTTTAGTTGATAGCATGGGCAGGCATTGTCCATGCAATTGAAACGGAGATCTTACGCTGGTAGCTCGCATGAAAACATCAACCTCATAAAACTCATTTAAACAAGTTATTAGGAATATGTTTCCCTTGATATTGTATTTTATTGATATTTATATTTTCAAGAATAATTTGTATTAATGTGGAAAATTTATACAAAGTGAAAAAATAGTTGTTTTGTTTACATTTATTTTGATGGAAGAGCTGTTTTTTTTTTTAGGAAAGTAAATGATTGAATGTTGTATAGCAATAACTGAATAATAATATAAAAATTTTAGGAAAAATCTTTAAATTAAAATTTTGTTATCAAAATTAATTAAGGATTGAGAAAAATAAGCACCAACTTTAGTTTACAAAAACAGAGCATTACTGGTGCTGTACTACTGTATATCATGATATAAATTCTGATGTATAGTACTATAGTGATTATTTCGAGAGTACATTATTTTATTTGGGAGAATATATTTGCTTTCAGAAAACAATTTTAAAAATTTGTTAGTAGTGAAATAGCACAGCAATAAATGTTGGAATAAAACTAATGTAGTGTTAGTTTTTTGTAGTTTAAACTTCATAATGGGGTTTACTTAAACATGAGGTACGTTACTTGAAATGAAGGAGTTTGGATCTTGAATTAAACACTGAGACAAAGATATTCATAATTGAAAGTGGTAGTGGATAGGAGCCGATGTAGTTAGGTCAGGCAGTAGCGCGGCAAGCCTCCGTAAGGCACATGCTATCCAAGGCGTATTAAAGACGCCTTGCATGCTATCAACTATAAACTGTAAACGGGCAATAGCTTTGAGTTTGAGTTATTGATATTCAATAAGTTATACATCGATGCATCGAAAATATCGATGTTTACGATTCGACACGTCGAATCAATCCGATTTATCACAAATAAAATCACAATAGCCCAAATGTATTCAATGCAGCGATGTAATTTCATTCGATGCATCAAAATATTTAACAATTCAACCTACTGAAAGTGTTGGGAAATTACCATGTTACATTTGGCGACACTAACTGTTTTATACAATACGATATCATCAGTTTGTTCGATAAATTACCAATAATACCATTATTCTTTTATTCATTGTTATCAAGACTAGGCCTAATATTTCCGAATCTTTTGTAGTATATGAAACAAAATTTTTCAACATGACAATAATTACATACTTATATACACTTTGGCGATATGTGTGCACCTTTATGTGTATGTAACTTTAAGATAATTATATAAAAGCTTAATTTATATTAAGATTAGCAATAGCGCCCATATGAAATGAACATGTATTGCTGTTCCTTTTGTAGATTAACAAAATCAAAATAATACATAATTTAAAATTACATTAACAAATTAGAAATGATAATTTATCTTGAAAACAAGTACATAAAAATACAAAACCTAAAAATGTCTAAATATATACAGTACAAAAAGGAAAGCAATTTAAACCACCTCGATGTTTTGAAAACATGTTTGAGGTAGGCTAGTTGAGTAGTCTAAGTATTAACAAATTCAAAGAAACAAAAAAATAAAATATGATATTTTCTAGGTGGGTGGGGGAAGTAATTGTTGACATTTAAAATATTTCCATGCATTAAAGCACGCCTACTGTATTTATTTACAGCTTGAAATGTAATACAGAGATATTAACAAAGAATTGTTAGTGAAAATGTTGTTAGTGGTTTTTGTTATTTCGCGTGCGCGCGAGCGCGCGCGTGTGTCTGTATTGGCGCAGTAGTGAGGCTCGTGCCGGCGCCCCCCCCCCCCCCCCAGCATACCTTCAGCTTTGGCTATCGTTTGTCAGCTCCTCACCTTGCTCTAAAAATGAACGCATCGCTTACCAGTTCAGATAGAGGCATCAAATGAATTCAAATCTGTTGTTTTTTCTGTTTCGGATTTTGTCATGGCCGATTTGAATACAAGATTTGCAATGTTGTGAACAAATCTGCGACCTGTTTTCACAAGTTTTATCTTTCATGGACCTGGAAAATTACAAACTGAATGTCAAAACAACCGATCGTGTCTCTAATACTTCGGACTTCGCAGATCCAGGCAGCTTAACTGAAGAAATTGTACACATGAAGAGCGTCCACAGGACAGTATTCCAATCGGACACAGACCCAATGAAACTTCTGAACTCCATCTACGAGAAAAATCTTCAGACTATTTTCATAAATCTATGTGCAGCGATCAGACTTTTTTGTGCCATTCCAGTCACTGTGTCTACGACTGAAAGACTGAGTTCCGTATATTGGCGAACTCTGCCAAAATACAACAGGCTAAAGAGTTCGCATAAACCATTTAAGCTAGCCCTTCTGTTGATTGAGAATGTGTTGGCCAAGACGATTGACTTTTCTGATGTGATTGATCTTTTTATTCAGAAGAAAGCCCGTAATATAATTATTCAGTAATGTTATTGTAACCAGTGTTTTTAGTGGCAGATAAACAGTAATGAATTATTGTCACTGATCATAATTTTTATTTTAATGCTACTGAGTTAAATAAACATATGTAATTTTAAGTAAAATAGATTGAACTTACAAAATAGTTATTTTATTTATACCCTCTAATTTCAGTTTGAATTACATTGTAATAATTTGATTGGTAACAAAATATTCTTGCAATTATACTTTAACACGCGACTGCAAAAAGGGGGAAGGGCCCGTCACTGATGCTGGGACCGGGGCCCGTAATCGAATGCGGGGACCATGGGGCAAACACAGAATCGAGGCTGTGCCTTGATACCATCAATGAATGTACGTCGCTCCTTGAGGCCTCACCAAGTAGTGGCCCTGCAGCTCGTGCTTGAACTCTTGTAAAAAATAAAATAATTATATGTAAAATGAAACGGTACGTAACATTTTAAAAATATTCTAGTGCTGACCCACTTCTACGTAATACTGACTTTTAAATGATTCTCTTAAAAGAAAAAAACCTGACTATAATTACTAATACACATATATGTTTCTTTCCCCGGGAGCTGGGGGGGGGGGGGGGGGGGGTATGGGCGACAATGGCTAAACCGGACTGAAACTTCGCTTTAAATTAAACTGTGTGAGCGGAATCTACGTTAGTCTCCTCTTGCAGATTCATAAATAAAGAACTTTTAAAAGTGTTTTGTGAAATTTGTCAGTTGAATTTCGACATACGCGGATAAAAGTTGATGGGCACAGCGGTACACACTCCGCTCCTACTGATAACTTAGTGTAAGCCTAATAGCAGAGGAAGATTGAGCCACATCCACTAGCCTTTGTTGACTTTACATTTGAGATAAGTAAATAAAATAATTGTTCAAAAGTTGCTTGAAATTTGTATCTGTAAACAATTATGTGAAAACGAACCAACCCTTAACATGTTTTCATAAATACCCGAAAATGAACAACTTTACGGTGCATACAACGGGTTTCTGTTAAAAAAACCTCGCACTAGAGCAAACCAGCTGCATCTATATTAAAGTAAACTAGTGGACCCGGCAATGCTTCGCTATTGCTATTGCTTGATTTACCTAACCTAAAATTATATTCAGTTTTTGATCCAAATCAGTTGTTGATCAAAATCAGCTGTTGATCAAAATCAGCTGTTTTAAGCTTTTCATACGAACAGCTGTTTTTTGTGCCCCTGATAAAATCAAAAGAAATCTTTCTTCTTCTTCCTTAAGATTGACCTTCCATAAGATTAACATTGAAACTTTGAGGGCTACTGGGGCGTATCCCTGAGGACCGATGTAAATTATAATGGGATTCTGCTCATCTACAGGACACTACCTTTCTAACGGTATGCGCGAATTTCTCCTACGATGCACACAAGTTGAGAAAAAAGGACGACAAGTTTTGTGTTTGCCTATTAATATATAGATTAAAATATAGTCCTTCATCTTTAAGTACGTGTCAAATTAAAGTAGTTTGAACATTTTGTTTAAGAGCTACAGCGTTTTGAAAAAAAGCTTGCAAGTTAAAAACCCGGAAATGAAAAACGTTCAATTTTTAAATGGCTATTTCTCCGAATGGAATTAATATATTTGAAAACGATTATAGGTAGTAATTCTATTCACTATACTACTTATTTCGATGTAATAAAAAGTAGCATTTATTATCTAAAGTTTGCATTTTTTTCTTAAAATGCACTTCCTTACCACTTACAAAAAAGTAAAAAAACACCCCTTTTGTCCGGCCTATATCTCGGAAAGTATTAGAGATACCGAACTTTACGTTAATCCTTAAACATATTACTTAATCATTATTTAAATAAACAAGTTTCGTTTAATATACCACGTTTTTAAAACGGAATAAAAAGTATAAAATAATTTCTCCGTGCCATGGTCGGATCTAGGAATCGCGAAACCCCGCGTTACGGGGGCCCCCGAGCCCTTAGGCCAAAGGCCCTCTACTCAAAAAATAAGTGAGCTGGGAGTCATTTCCATAAACGGCAAAGAGGCTTCTAATCTCGACTACAAAGAACTCCCCAACGATTTTCTCTAACGAAACCAAGAAAAAACACTTTTTAGTAAAATCACTTGCAAACGTGAGTTTGAGATTTTTTTAAATTGTATTTAATTTTATCTTTGTGAATAAAAAGAACTAAGTTACTTTTGAGCATTATACATTTACTGATTATTATTTTACACTTACTTCTGATATAACAAATATTTGTATTTAAAAATTTATATTTGAGGACCACACTGCAAAAAGGCTGAGGGTGGCTAAAACCAATTTTTCGGTTAAAGCAAATTTAAGTTTCGCAACTCTGTTACAAAATCGTTTATTTTTTTAGGTGCAACGCTCTTCTAATTTTATTTTACATATTTTATATACTTTCATTTTTTAATCTTAATCGTACTTATTATTTAATTTTTAATAAGAAAAAAAATAAAAACCCCCAAAAACACGTGTTTTTTCTGCAAAAAGATGAATGTCTCGGACAATCATGCTTTTTACGCAAAAATGTATAAGTGTTTACCTTGAAATAATACTCAGTAATGTTACGAAGCCTATATCCTTTATTAATATGCTAATTAAAGTATAAAACATTATATGTGTATAAGTAAAAAGTGGAATAGGCTACATGAAATTTTCCATTAGGGTAAGATTGACTTATTTATTTTTTCCTGTTAAATTTTTTTTTATATATATAAATAAACAATCCAGTGGCTACATATTCTATGTTCTGTAAAACATCAGGTCTACACCTAGTTTCAACAAGTGCCACCAGAAAGCAGGACTTGCTTCCAATTGGCAATTTAAATATTGTGATTTCCCCATTTTTTTAAAGCCATATGTTCTAGTCTTTCATTTGTCAGTATTTTTTATTAAAAGGGTAGCATATTGTTTTAAATTAATTACTTAACTTAGTAAGAACTGATCAAAAAAGACTCTCATCCTTTTTGCAGTGTTATCCTCATTTACCTATTATTTTCCTGAAAGCCTGAAAGTAGTTTAAATTGGAAAAAGTAAAAACCTGTTAATCTCTAAACGTTTTACACTTAACATTCACGTAAGTTCTTAAATATGTGTACAACTTGTTTGATAAGGCTTAGCAAGATTTATTTTATGTTAAACATTCCTCTAGTTGTTTTATGAAAAAAATGTGTACAGTCACATTTTTCCTTCCAGCGATCTCTACTCCACCCTTGGAGAAATTTTGCAGGGGGCCGACAATTTGTAGAGTCCCAGCCCCATTTAGATTCTTATTCGAATTAAGATAGTCCTTAAAATTTTTGATTAGCTATGAAAATCGTAGGATTTAAAAACGAAAAACATGTGCGCGTGCAATTATCTAGGATACATGAATAGCACTAACAATTTTATTGCACTGCAAATGATATTGTCTGTTGTGCGAGCTTTTCCAACGACACTACTCCCTTCTATTGCACGCGCCCCATGTTTTTCGTTTTAAATGTTACAAGTATTTTCATAGCTATTAAAAATGCAAAATCGCACATTTTTTAAGGACAATCTATATTTGGAAATCTGTACGGGCTAGGAGAAATTATTTTATACTTTTTAGCCCGTTTTAATACGTGGTACATTAAAAAAATCATGTTTATCTAAATTATTATTTTATGCTTTTTAGTCTTGTGTGTGTGAAATTTTGTAATAGATTTTAAACATACTGATGAGATTCTTTCAGGCAATTCTGAGCTGTGTTTAAAGTTTTAAGTTCAAGTCTGTAGCTCATCGGGTAGTTATTTTGAAATGTATTGAAAAATGTGTACAGAACAGACAAACAAGAAAGCGAGTTAATATTGCATTGTCATCCAATTCTGAGCTATGTTTAAAGTTTTAAGTTCAAGTCTCTAGCTCATCGTGTTTAGCTTTGGGGTTATTATTAATCCTACACCTTTATTATAAAGAAAACATAATGATTATGTGCATAGAAGGTTCCAACGAGGTTAATATGATATAAAAATGATTTAGTTACTATATTGTTGACGTTTTGTACTGCTGTCAAAAGGCGGAGGATTGGTTACGTCATTCCGACTTTTGTTAAGTAAATTTGTACATTTTTGCGTGAATATTATATAAACTTAACTAGCTGACCCGTACGGCGCTGCCCGTGGTGGTTGGTATTTTCAGTCTTTTTAACGTAATTGTATTCTTTTTAAGTGTTCAGTCAGTGAGTGGTATTTGGCTTATATATATATATATATAGATCTTAAATATTAAAAGCACTATTGTCATAATACCGTAATAAAAGATCTGAAATTATGATTTTAGTAACTTTGGTCCCCCCAAACCCCTCCTAAAATTTCCAAATTTTGCATACCCTTTCTTAGTGAGCACCTATGGCCCTAGAGGAAGCTACATACCAAATTTCATTCCAATCCGTTTGGTAGTTTTGAAGAAATCGTTTTTTAATAACTTTCATCCCCCAAACCAACCCGAAAATTTCGAATTTTTTCAAACCCTTTCTTAGTGAGCACCTATGGCCCTAGAGGAAACTACATACCAAATTTCATTTCAATCCGTTCGGTAGTTTTTGAGAAATCGTGATGAGTGAGTCAGTGGTATTTCGCTTTTATATATATAGATAAGTATATAAATACTGCATTAATAAACTGTATACCAAATTAATCTTTAGAATGTCCGGAGTAAACTGATATGTAACAAGACTGATTTCAGTATTACATTCTATGTACAAACTTTCCGTTCTAAACACATGATGCACCTTTTGCCCGACCAAGGGTTAAAATAAATACAATAATACAACCTCCGAG
>JAGFPH010018038.1:6534-16824 GCA_018207615.1 Philaenus spumarius | reverse complement strand
ACTGATTTACATTTTTACCACTTATAGAAATTAAAGGCTTAACATTTCCTAGTCACTTAAAAAGTACATGATCTATTTCAACAACTTTTCTGTCAATGCGTTAACCTAATTAACAATGTAGTTAATTGTTAACTTAACGCGTATTGTTTCGAGTCATATGTTGATCGACTTGATCATAAAACCATACTTCATTTAATAAAAACATTCAAATAATTACATTCAAAAGTTGTGAATAGCAATTTTGACATGACTTTAAAGTCTGAGGTAGCGTTTTTAGTTTGTAAAAAGTGGGAGCGTTTTGATTGGCTAATTAACATTATACAAAGAGTTAGGCGGACATTTAATCAATTTATCTTCCTTTTTGAAGTTTATTTTAACGTTGATATTTATTAATGGATGAAACTTTGCAAGAAAAACTTTGAAGTTCGATACGCAAATTTATTCTTGTTTACTAACTGCTTTAAACGTCCAACTGTATTTAAATTTGTACGGTACACAAGTTCAATTACATCAAACTTTATCAAAGCATGTTAAAAGTGTTACTTTAGTAAAATATTCTTTAGCAGACAGAAGTTGCAAAGGAGCTCATTAACTAAATTTGTAAATTCTTTAGATTTTCGCAACATTGATATTCTGTATATAGAAGCACATTGAATAATTACTGATAATTTTATGAGATTTTAAACTCTATTAATATACATAATAAAACCTATTTAGGGAATTATTATTAAATTATTGATAATGTAAATAGCCCAGCCATTTCAGCAAAAATTCTAATAATGGTATTGAATTTAACAACAAGCGAAGTCCACAGTGACTTTAAAGCAAATCCTTAACCAGGAAAACTTTTCGTGGGGAGGGGGGGGGGGTCAGGTCAGGACCGGGGATTTGAATTTAAACCCTTTTAACACGTTCACTGCTAAGGACGCACATGTGAGCTTGACACTGAACACTATGAGAAGCGGCTGACGCACAGTGCATTGCACGCACGCCAACTCCCGTATTGGTGAGTATTTTCAATACACATTGCATTTCGAGCATTTTAAATACACAGAGCATTGCGTGTTTTGTTAAAGTAAAGTATTTTTGTTGAACCTTTATAGTTTTCTTATTTAATAGATCAGATCAACCTCACAAGAGACTAAGGCTGTAACCTACTGCATCCATGAAGGGGAGGGGGGAGGGGGTTGACCCCCTAACCACCCCCTGGTTACGGCCTTGGTTTAGAGGTAGCACATAGGTTCTAAAATACAAAAACTATCAGGGAAGAAGCTTTTGCTTATTTTTATAAACAAAAATAACAACAATAAATTAGGACTTTTGGGTTTTTCGTTGATATTATAAAAATGTATGAATGCATCACGATACTTCAAATGGGTCATTTGTAGAGAAATAAAAAACCTACAAAATATTTTTTTTTTATAAATCCTGAACGAAGCATGTTTCACATAGAAAAGTGCTCGTAAAAACGCTTAAATGACCTTTTAAAACAAATCATATCTCTGTTAATTTACAATATTAAAGGGCAGATAGTTCTGAAAATAACTGTTTATTATGTGTTCTTCAAACAAGCGGAAGATAACTTGGTTCTAACCTACGCAACTATCTATGAAATATAATAAATCTAATCAAAATATATATTTCTCAACTTTGCAATTAACATCAAATTATGTCCTTCTTTTATTTTAATTCGTAAAAACTTTCATGTACAATTGCACAAGTTTTCACAATAATTGTGCAATACGTTATAAAAGACTTTGATTTGCACTACAAATCCTTTATATTGCTAAATAAAGCCTTACTTCAATCTAATGTGCACATAAATAAGATTTAATAAAATAATACAGAATGCTTTTAATTTTTGACAAATAAATATAGTTTGCTTTTCTTTTAACAATTTTATAGTAATTGAAATAAGTTTTTAATAGGACGCTTACAGAAAGAAAAGAGGAAACAGAAACATTGTGATACTCTTACATCAGAAACACGTAAACTGTAGGCCAATAATTGAAACTCGAAAAATTGCCAAAACGACGTGGAGTAGATAATATAAAACATACACCCATAGGTTGTAACACACATATCCAATAACACGATCAAATTAAGTCGATTCTAGAAGCAAGCAAATCTAGAGTTGGTCATTTTAAAAACTAAATATATTTTATACGAATGTACAGGGTCCAAAAAGAAATATTCTAAATCAATAATATTGGAAATGCAATTTATACCGGTCATGTTGGCATCAGTGGGTAGCTAATAAAGAGGTTCTTAAGAACTGCCTTCATTTCATAAAAATAATGTTTAAACGAATTCATTGTATACTAATCTATCAAATAATTATACTTTCGGCTCCACTTATTGTAGGCCTAACCACACTAATGTTCCATTATTATGTAACCACTTTATGCGACTGATTTCATAAGAAAATGTTATAAATTTTACAGATAAAGGGTTTTGCATGAATTTAAGATACCAACAAACTGTAACCAGTCTTCTGTAATTCAGTAATCATTCAAAAGTATAATACTTTAGATTTTAAAACTACTTATTCATTTCACTAATTACAATGTTTTAACACTTCTACAGTCAATGATTGCTTCTTTTGGAACAGATGAATGATAATGACATACAGGGGAATGTACAACTATTAGAAAATGATTACCTGTGAGACCGAAATTATCTCGTTCACAGTGTTTCCTAAAACTCTTTAGTTATTTCTTGTAAAATCATTGCAGGTGCAGTCCGCCTCTGCAAACAAGTTTCATTACCATCAAAAGCTCACATTATGAGGGAGGAAAATAATTCTGAAGTATTTATTCGAATAAAATAACATACGGTGATAATAAATGTTCCTAAAGTATAATTACAGCGATATATATATTTTCAAACTTTTATCCTGTTTTATTTCTTATGAATAACGAACAAATTTACTTTATATTCTAACAATGTTAATAATAACATTATATCAATAGCAATAATGAAAATGTAATAACAACTTACAGTAAATAATAACTTTACAATGTAGGCTTGTTAAATACAATATTTGTAATCTACATAATAATTTTATTTTTATAATCGTTATGCGGAGGATGCACATTTTAACTCTGCCATTACCAGATTATCTTATACAAAATCGTTACAGTACCTTTTTTTAAATTTTCTGTCTTTAACATTTTTTTATCTGCAGCAATTGTTTTATTTTGGTTGGGTTTACAAAGTTTTCAGGCACTAAATATTACTTAAATAAAAGAGTGGCGCATGTTGTTTAAGCATCTCGCCAACTTCAGTTGTAAGTAAAAATATTTCTTTAGTGTAAACGGACACCATTTAAAGTAAATGACATGCGCAGTATATAATAATTTGTTCGTGTTTCACTTAACTTTTCATCGATGCTTTACAACAAAATAGTTTTAAACTTTCACAATTTATTATTAAAGTATAAATATCTCTCTAGATAAAATAAAACCTGAACACAAAATCTCACAATAAATACGTTTATTAACTTCAAACGCGTTTCAATGACAATGTCGCCATCCTCAGTGATGCACGGGCTATAGTAACCAAACTATAACTCAGTTACTGGTTAAATTATAACTGGTTACTGTAGCCCGTGCATCACTGATAATGGCGACATTGTCGTTGAAACGCGTTTGAGGTTAGTAAACGTATTTATTGTGAGATTTTGTGTTCAGGTTTTATTTGATCTAAGTTACTTTCTCACAATCAAGCTCATTAGTTATTTATTTTATAAATATCTCTCTATTATATAAAACAGTTTTTCTACTTCTTCTTCTCATAATTATAAAGTAGTAAGAATAGATACTATCTAGCGCAACCACTGCCAAGGGAACGGGCTTGGAAAAATTAGCAGGGAAAGAAGACCCTGTTGAGTCAGTAAGAAAAAAAAATCTCTCTATTACATAAAAAAGTTTTTCTACTTCTTCTTCTCATAATTATAAAGTAATAAGAATAGATTAAATACGTGTATTGCGTAGCAGTGACCATTGCATAACTTCTAGGCGCCATGTATTGCGTAGAGGAGACGTATTGCATAAGTAGTTTATAAAGTCGAATTCAAGTCGAAAAAATAAAGTTGAACTGTACCCTTCGGAAATCGCGAAGCAATCGGAGGTGAGGTGGAGGTTGTCGCAATGGAGTGAGCAGAGGGCAAAGCCTCCTAGTTTTATAAGAATAAAAAATATAAACCGTGTCTGCTTTTTTCTCAGGCAATCGAAACAACAGCAATGCACTACGCCCACGCTATAGCTGGGATAATAATTTAATAACATTTTCAATCGGATTATATAAACTCGTTACAAAGCCGAGTATAAACATAAACTCAGTTAAGTTTTTAATGAATTCATTTGGTAACTTCAGATACGAAAAAGGTAACAGTATTTATTCGACTTGCCTAATTTTATCAAACAGAAAAATCCAAAATATTTAGACGGTTCAGAAAGGTTATTCTGTGTATTCTATTAGAACTCGTATAAAATGCTATTGGTTTTATTCAGTAAACGCACATTATTTTCAAGTGTACATTTTCATGTTTCACAGTCAATAAAGTTCGTAATGAATTAAATTTGTTTAATTTCCTTAACACTTCATAGGCGATCACTTCTTGTTTCATTTATAGGCGATATCTTCCAGATTCACCACCTCTACAGTTAGTTGACTAATGTTTTAAGGATAAAGTGTGTAAACAAAATATTTTAGTAAATTAAAAATATTATTTTAATTTTAAATGGGACAGAACCACATATATAATACTGGACATAACTTTTTTAATGATGCTTTAGAAGACACTAGTTTTCAACTCTCATGATTTAATATTAAAGTATAAATAATTAGGCAAGAATAAAATTATAAAGCGTGTCTGGTTTTAGTTTTCAAGGAATCAAATCTACAGCTAACGCTCTACACCTATACTATACCGAACACTGAGCTATAGTTTTAATAGATAAATTTGGTAGCTTCAAAACAACAAAGGTAACAGTATTCGTTCCATATGATTAATTTTATCCAACATATAAATTCAAAATATTGAAACAATTTAATGATGTTTATCCGTTTACATTATGTCTTCAATTACAACTCGCATACAATGCTATTGGATTTATTCAGGAAACATCTATTCTTTTCAAGTGAATATACGTAACTTTCACAGACAATAAATTGAGCCATCAATAAATTTCCTTAACATTTTAAAAATTAATATACGTGATGTTTCACAGATTAACCAACTATACAGTTAACTTGTGTTGTAAGGATAAAGTGTACAAAGACAATATTTTAGTGAGAAATAAAAACCTGTTCTCCCTTTCACTAACAATGGAACTAATGGACGTAACAATCTGAGTCAGGCTGTATGTTACTACAGTCTCCTTACACAATAAGAGGAGCAGTGCATTGTGTAAAGTGTCTAATCAAAATTATTGCCAAGTAAAACCTCCTCCTTGTTCATTGTTTTGTTGCTAGTTTTACAATACAGCTGTCTAAGATAACAAATGGAATGAAGTTTAGTATCAATGAGCAAGTACATTGATATTAAACTAAAATTAAAATCATGATTTGTATAAATTCTGCCTTGTGGAATTACTTGATTGATGAGATGTAGAACTGATATACCAACCCTAAACTGCAAATACTCGGGATAAATTATTTTATTTTGTAGTATACTGACAGCTTTTCGTCCCGCTAATGAATATTCAATCGTTTAAAGGACGTAGAGGTAGCTCTGAGAAGTAGGCTAACTCTGTTTGCATTGAGGCACTCGCTTTTCAACTTATATTTTTGCAGTCATCTCTTTTCAAAGTCTTAAGCAATGAAGTAGACCTATATATTCAATTCTGTGTACAGTTCTCATAGTGATAAAATGAGAGATTCTAATTATTTATCTAGCTAAACTTTCATTCGTGGATCTGTCTGAATAATTATTATGATATAATATTCAAATACTGTAACTTATACTGAAAGCATCTCTGGTATCAAATAATTTTGGTACACCAGTTTGTATTTCATAAAATAATGTGTGTGTATGATAGGTTTCTAATTATTTGAACTATAATGGCTTTATAATTGCATTGCCTAACTCGTTATGCGTGTTTGAATGCTCCACAAATATAATATAGTTTTACATAGTATCGCCTACATTACATTGGTAATTATTTTTCATATTTTCACAGTCTTCTGAATAAAAACATCACAACAATGTGACTTTTTACAACGTTAATTTGCCTTTTTTATTCTTTTGATAAAATTGGTTGATTTTACCAAATTGCTTTAATTAATTGTACGTATTAGTTGGTATATGCAGAACAATCATTTTGAAAGTATTTATTTGTAGATAAACGTAGTTAATCTTAATTACAAACGTTAAACGATGGATACTCGTATACTCTGAAATATCCAGCGGTTAGCGTAAAACATTATAATTTTCGTGCATGTTTATTTCTTTTTACTTTCTCACTATAATATAGTATAGAGCACGGTAAGTAGAACTACGCGGTATGTGTCACGAGACAGCTGCGCAGTAACTCTGAGCTCAGATGACGTCACTGACACCGTCTCATGCTTCCCGCCTAGCAGAAGCAGATTGACTTGCACTAACTATATACACAAACAACGATTTGCTCGGTTCGTTATGTGTAATTTTTACACAAATGTGTGCGTGATGTGTAGTATAGTTTTCTTCTAAACAGTGTATATAATATTTTAAGTTTAAGTGTGTGTATATTTAAGTGTTTTATGACAAAATGCCTTGTTGTGCAGTTGCCGGTTGCACCAATCATACGGATCACGCAAAGAGGTTAGGAATTTCCTTTCATAAATTTCTTAAATATAAACTACACAAACAGTGGGTACATTTTTGTAAAAGGAAAGATAATTTTAATTCACTTACAGCGCGGATTTGCTCTGAGCATTTTTTAACTACAGATTTTGAAAGAGACTTAAAAAGTGAACTATTAAACAAACCTACCTAAAAAACACATTTTAAAACCCAAGACAGTTCCAACAAAAAAAATACAAAACCCCCCCCCCCCCCCCCCAAATTATCTCAACGAGCCGAAAATCGTGAATCTAAAAATATTATAAAATCTTTGCTACATGATTCAGCAGACAGTGTAAATATTCAAAACACACCTCATGATCAGGAAGTTAATTCTTCCAATTTAAATTTAACACGACCTATAACTGGTGATTTATCTACGGTAGAGGCTCTTTTATATGAAAACGACAATAATATAAAAAAATAAAATAAATTACTTGTAAATAAACTGAACAATGCTAGTGTACTTATATCAAAACTCAAACAATCATTAGAAAAATATGAAATAATATTTACCGTATGTCAGCAGCAATATGTATTAAAGGGGAAATGTACAAACTGGTCGGCTGATGATGTAGCAAAAACAGTAACTATCAGATGCATCTTTAAAAAAGGATTATCATATCTAAGGGAAACATTAAAATATCCCCGCCTTAACGAGACAACCATAGCAAGGCAGCTTTCTCAATTTTCAACCCCTCCTAGATTTTTAGACATTTAATTTAGTATGAATATACTTAAAGGGCAAGCTATAATATATGACGATTTTCATAAGGATGTTGTCATCAGTTTTGACGAAATGAAAGTTAATTCAGACATTTGTTATGATCGTATTGAAGACAAGTTTAGAGGCCCACATGTGAATATCCAGGTCATGATTATTCGTAGCCTAACACGGAAATGGAAACAGCCGATTACAGGTACAGTACCTGTTTTGTTGTATTTACTATTTGTTAGGTTATTGTTATCACTTAATATTTGACCTTGAATATTTCCATTTTAGGTTTATTAATTGGGTTTAGGTCATTCATACTATTAATTTCAAACAAATCAACAAAATGTTTCCTTAAATTTTTGTATATGCAAGTACATATTTTTATAAAGAATAACTATGAATTTACTGTCGATAAAAAAGGTTTTAGTATACAAAAATTGCACCTCAAGATTCCCTAGAGTGTGTATGTAATCCCATGAAAGATTGTATATTTTCCGTTCACCCAATAGTCGTGTAGGGTGATGTTTTTAAGATGCTTGTCACTGGCGAAATCAAATCGCTGTAGAGATGCTGGGCGCTTCGGTGTCAGTGACGTCATAGCCACCAACGACCTGCGCGTAACACATACCGTCTTGTTCTAGTTACCGTGGTATAGAGAAAGTATAGTGATCGCAAAAAAAAATCGATGTTGTGATTTTTGTGGAAATATCCGTTTTGGCACCCCCTGAGTCCAAAAAAGTGGTTACACAAAATGTCTGTCTGTATGTATTGTACCAATCTTACAAAAGGAATAATTAAGGGAACGGAAGCAATACTGGGCCACATAGATTGGTACTGTTCAAAACTTACCTTTAAAATTTAAATATCACCAAACGCAGGAATGTTTCAGCTGATTACTCACAATTCACTAGATACCTAGAGGTTAACTCAATAAACCATAGAACTAGGTTCAATTTCGTGTTTATTAACCAAAGTTAAGTAAAAAAAGTTTATATGCCCTTAAATAAAAAAAAAAGAAATTATTTATACGCCCTTAGTACAAGAAAAACTTCAGATTAAAACAATACATATATATTTAATTAAATTGAATTTTAAAAGCCCTCCCCAAAAATCAAAAATCAAAAACCCTCCCCATTAATAAAGATTACAGAATTTATACAAAAGGTTAGACAAAATTACAGAAACAACATGAAATACCATGGATTTGCTTAAGAATAAAATATATGTCGTTGGCCAACTCTAATGCTAAGTATAAATAGTTGAATAGATAAACAAAAAATTAATTATGAGACGTCTCTCTATAAAAAAAGGTATATGAATTTCTAATATACAGCCCTTAGGGCTAAGGTCCGAAATGTGCTATAGCTTACACCTCCCAATGTTATTAAATACAAAACATGTCCTATATACTATTCATTTACAAATAAAACACAAATACAAATACAAATTCAGCCTATTCAAAATTCATTTAAAGAGAAAAAAAAGGTCCACTGCAGATTATTGGTAGTTATAAAACATTTTAGTTTGTAGTTAAAGCACTGTAGTTACAAAATATTTTAGTTTATGGTTGAATCACTGTAGTTACAAAATATTTTGGTTTATAGTTAACTTCTTGTGGAAAGGTTGGCCTTTTCAGCAAAGTGTAAGCTGTTGCTGGACTTATGACATGATATCAGAATTAATGTCCTGAAGTTGGACCAGTGTAAAACTGCGTCAAACAAATAACAATCCTTTTTAGAATGCTTGCAGGCAATTAAACAAGCATAGTACAAATAGTTTCTCTTTTAAGTTAGCCTTTATAATTTTGGTAGCACAAGGTGACAAATAGCTACTTTAAAAGATTGCAAGTGTTACTACAAGACTTATCATGTTGCATAAGAATGTTTCTACATGTTAACCAAACCACATGGTAACATAAAAATGTTCTTGTTTAGTAACATAAAATATATCAGAGATATAATATGCACATAGCTCTTTTAAAAGTTTTCAAGATTTTAGCTACACTGATTTAAATTAGTACAGAAAATAACTGTATAAGCTAATCTTTTGTTCAAAATAGGCTAAGATATGGTAAAAGCGTAACATAGCATAACATTTAAAGTTTTTAGGCTGTAAAGTTAGAGTTTAAGGGTAGGCTGTAGTAAAATGAAATACATAGGTTTTAAATTAAACTAAATGAGTTTGAAAAGTTATTTATAAAGCAAAAGGTGGAACTAACTTTATAAAGTTTTACAAGACTATATTTCATAATTAACAATGTAAAGCTAAAACATTCTTACCTGGTGTTCTCAATTAAGGGCTTATAAAGAAAGCATAATGATTAGTCACGCACATAACTGAAACTTCCGACTAAATTAAAACAAGGCTACGGCATTGCTAAGCAGTTAGCAGCGGTTATAAATCAGACATGACGGAGAGACTCGTGTCAGGTCAATGAATGACTTTCTAGAAAAAATCTATCGATAGGCCAAGGTTAACGGTCAAGAATAAATCAGCTGTTCCGACTTCAGATAAGCTGTCGCATGGTGCTATGCAGAGATGGTAGATACTGTACGGGGTCGGTACCTAGTGGAGAAAGGAGTAACTAATTGGAAAGGTCGATAAGGGTAAATGCAGAAAGGTTGTAAACTGTCGGAAAGACGCTACAGTATACAAAGCTAGAGCGAAAACTATTAGATCGATTTCAAACAAATTTGCACCAGACATGTCAAGTAAGCCTGTATAGATGCACGAAAAACGGTTTTGG
>JAGFPH010018037.1:6404-16825 GCA_018207615.1 Philaenus spumarius | reverse complement strand
GGGGGGGGTGTTTGCTATATAGTGTCCTAGAATTGGCTGGGTCGATTGATATCCTAAGAGTATGAAATTTTTATAAGGTTAAATAAAATTGATTATTCTAAAAAATTTATCCCTTGTTAAATACTGTACTGTTAATTATGTTATGTTAATTAGGACACAATGTAAGCCGTAATTTCTTTTAATATGGTTGGGGGTTTTTACAGTTAGTTATGATTTTTTGTTTTGTTTCTTTTAATTAACTGTATTATATTGATTTCCTATGTATGAAATTGATTTACCGTTTGATATTTCATTTATTGTTTTCAATATTAAGGAATTGGTTGATCCTGAAAAATGTAATCCGTCAGTTAAGAAAAACTTTGGCGATTCGTAATCGTCGATATTGATTCTGATCAATTTTATATCAAATAACGTTGTTATAAATTTATTGTAGGATTTTATCTGTGCAACTATTTTTGGTTTGGTTTTAATTTTTGGGAATATCGGAAGTTCGAATAACGCGATTTCACCGGTTGGGTTACAACGTTTAATGAGGTTGATTATTGAATTGACATTAACTCGTAGTTGCTCGAAGCTTTGTTGTTTGAGCAAGTCGTTGGTTCCGAGAATTAGACTTGTAAAGTTATTTGGGAAAATTATTTTTCTGTTTGACTTTATATAAAGTTTTATTTTAGCACAAGTCGCTCCTGGCAACCCATGGAAGTACACTTTTGTTAACTGGTTATGGTTTTGTAATTGGTAGTGCCGGCCTAGTCGAGTAGTGTGACTATCTCCGATAAAAACTATTTGTTTAGGTTGGGTCATAACTGTAGAATTGTGGTTACCTGATCGCTGCTATTTGGTGATATTAATTATAATGTAGTTATTATTATTTTTATTTGTTGTAGGCTATATGATTGTCTAGGTGTGGCTGTAGTTTTGAGAAATAATCAATCCGGAGCAAAATTATTATAAGCTATATTGTCAGTTACTATTATTGATCTAGGACGAAAACTATTTATTGAGATAAATTTGTTTTGAACTATTGTTTTATATAAAGTATTTACTAAAATTATTTAAAAGTTTGGCTTTATTTAAAATATATAAAGATTTATTAAATATTGTAGGCTATAATATTCATTTGATGAGGTAGCTGCAATTCTGAGAGACGTAAATACCTAAAAACTATTAACTGAAAAAAAAAATTTTTCTGAAAACAACAAAATACAAAAATAGACAATTATTTATTTGTGATCACCAGCTCAATCTGAAAATGGAAAGGCCTGGTAGGCTTGTAGGAATTGAATTAAATATGAAGGTAATAATTTGCAAAAGTAAAGAATATATAGCAGTATAATACCTGTAAACAATAGATTATAAACACACAAAACAATTTACCTGCGTTCGGTTACTTATATCGTAGCTCCAGATGTCCGGGACGTTTCAATACCTTGGCTAAATAATATGCTGTAAACAACCTATTTATGGGTAATTAGCTTAATAATAACTGTTGTAGCTTATTTATTGGTTAAATTGAACAATATTTAATGTGCATTTACTGTGGGTCAATTGTTAAGGTGTAACAAAATTATTATTTTATTTGGAATTATTTTTGTTTTAAAATTATTGAATATTATTTGAAACTATTTTTGTAATATTATTAATATTGAGGCTGTAGAATTATAATAATGTGATCATTGATTGAATTTATTGTACAAAAATATCTTATCTATAAGTAGAGAATTAGGTTAAGTATGGTTTAACTATTTCAAAATTGTTTAAGATTAATTAAATTAGTCAATGTTTTTTGAAAGTACTGTAATTTGCTGTAATGTTGTAATACAGTTTTGATTTAAATGTCAGTGTTACAATTCAGTTGAATTAGAAATAAGATTTAGATTTCTAAAAAGGGAAAATAGTTAGGCTATATGTGTTTAAGTATCTGAGTATAGGCCTAATGTGTCTATCACTGCGTTGTAATGAACAAGCTGTTATGTTTGTAGGTTATAGGCCAATGTGTAGTACAAGATATTGTATCACTGTTAACTACCAGGTGTAGGCCATATGTGGTCTGAAATGGCTAAAAAGTGTATATATTTTGAATAATTTATGTAAAATTACGTCACCTGTAATACTATCAAACAGTATTGACAAAATTATTGAAGTATTTCCAACACTATGCTATATTGAATACCATTTCAACATGCACAATTGGCAGAACTATCCTATCAATGCAACATGAGTAGTTATCAGACAATATATTACAAGGACTGTAGTATATTAGACTAGGCCTAAAAATTATTAACACCTATTTTACCTATGAAACACTGAAATATGCAAAGTTACTGGACAATATCACTAACACTGTAAAATATATATTGTTTGGATGGCCAAACTAAGAAACAGTACTATCAGCTGTCAGTTGTATGACACAAACATGGTAGGCTATAAATCTGTATCATTAATGTGTGTTTTATCCTAAAGTATTGTAACAGTAACAATATTTTCAATGAAAAAAGGATTACTATTTGAAAAATAGCAAGTAAATTATTATCCAGCACAATCACTGACAAAGAAAAACAAAATTGGGTTGTTGTTGACAGATATAATATTTTAAGAGTGTCAGAGCTGAGTTATTTGTTATACTATGAAACAATTATTTTGGTAGAAAAGTTTATAAAAGGCCAGGTTACACATTCACTATATGAGCTTGGTGATTTGACAGGCTAATTGTTGTAAATAACACTATATATGTGGGAAAATTATGTCTGATGTGGTGCAACTATTGTATACAGACTGGTGCAGGCTAGGCCTAAATGTATTATGTTTATAAAATTTGCAATGAAATTATATAGATTGGTATGTTTATAGTTTATTGGTTAGGGTGTTGTTATGTAACAAAACACAAAGTACGTTTTACCAAAGGTAATCTTAAATTGGTTAGGCCTATTAAACAATATTCAGTGTCATTGGATGTTTATGTGTACATCAAACTTTCTTTGAGAGGTTAGGTCACTTAAAGTTCTTTTTGGTAGACTCTCAGTTCAGTAATTTGACTTCCAAATATAAATGAAATAAGGCACTGCTTATTATAATATAATAATAATAATTCATGTACTCACCAATAAAGCAGGAATCATAAACAAAAGAAACACTATACCAACCTTATGACTCACACTAAATGGGACTAGGCCTAGAAATTAATATAAGGCAAAGTTTAACGGCAAACGTGTATAATTAATATTATGATATTCGTTGATAAAATTTATTATTAAAAAGATTATTTCGGTTAGTTATACAGTAAAAGATTAATTACAAAAATTTAGTATGGTGACTAGTTTGCAAAAAATAAGAAACGTGGTTTTTACCGGCGGAAGTGATGACGTATTTGGTAATAGACAAGTATACTTTGGTTAATCTACAAAGTCGGACATGAATAATGTTGCTTATTAGGCTTAATATCGATGGAAATTTATAAATAAAAATTAATTATTCCGGGACGTAACCTCGCTTCTGCTACCACTTACTGTACCAGTTTTCCCTTTTGATGTTATTGGGAATCACTAGTCAGCGTGTATCTGCACCGAGTTAGTAAATTTTTGGAACACGTGACTGGAACTGTCGGTGCAAATGGACGATAGCCGCATACCCAGACCAAATTTATTAATCACCAACCCTAATTTAACCGATTGCCTTCAGCCGTACCCTGCAAATCCGACTCTCCCAGCTTTTAACAAGCGCTTAATTAATTAATATATATCTAAACTAATACACTTTAACTTTCACTAAATCACTAGTCACCATTTGTACACGATAGGCTTCGAACCGAACCGAACTTATTACCGCTTAATATTTATTACGAGTGCGCGATTGGTTATATTCTCACGTTCCGCGATTACCGATTATAATAAAATGTTAATTACGTTTGCTTATGGCATAATAAGGAAATATTACAGTGAGCGTAGAACTTCGTCACCGACGGACGTTTCACCTGCAGCTTACGTCTAGTTGATAGGTCGGCACTTGGAACTACACTGGTTTGGAATTCAATGTCAAGCTGCAAGGTCGGTTCTGACGCGCATGCGCGCAACTAGTCCAGCTGTCTGGTAGATTAAGGTAACCGAGTTCGGTAACTCGTTACAGTTATGATTTTTCTAATAATGTATAAAATATATTCTTCTTCAATAACAATCATGCTTTAATATGATAGTGAATGATTCAAATAGTGTTACGGCACCAAGGTACAAACTTAGTTTTTACAAAATTTTAGTTTTAAAACCAGCTGTTTGAGATTTTTTTAAATTTGTGTAATAAAAGTTGACCAGTTTCAATCTGAGAATCAGCATCAGTATAGTCTTTTTTAGGCGAGTTAAAAATTTTATTAGTATAGCATGAATAGTTTATAAGTTATATAAAATGTTATATAAAATCACTACAAAATTGCAAAAAACTGCTGGGGCACATTTAGACGAATCTTGCATATTGGGCCTGGCCTAAAAGGGTTAAACATAATATTATTGTAGGCCTATGTTTAAAATATCGTGGAAAACAAATATAATCAAACAAAACGTGCACGCTGAGTCAATTATTCAATCATACACTTTATATTAGATGCTTGTTCTAACGTTTCATTTTCTATATATGTTCTGTTAATACCTTATTAGATTTGTTCAATGATTCCAGCCTATTGCATTGGGAAGTGGAATCCCTCAAGTGAAATGCTACCTGAATGGAATCAAAATGCCACGGATTGTTCGAATCAAAACCCTTTTTGTCAAAAGTATCGGTGTTGTTTCTGCTGTGGTTGGAGGCCTAGCTTGCGGCAAGGTGAGATTATCTGATACTTAGGCTATATTTAGACTAGTGGTCTTACAGGGCCAAATTTAAAAGTAATTTTTCTTATAATATGTTAACTGGTTTGTTAATATTGTGATTCTATAAACCCGGTTGGAATCTTTATAATTGAGCAAAATTAAGCGTGGCTTGGCAATAAAGTATTACCTAGTTTTGTTTTGTGTGTGTTGGTGATTTATTTCTCATATTATGTTAAATAAATTTATTTTAAACTAGGGTGGGGACGGTACCAAATTTTTGGATTCTCTATATCGGTACTTCTAAAAATCTATTCCTGATTCTTGATACCTGTAAAAAAAGCTTGCAATTCAACAAATTATTTGTAACAAGGGAAACCCCTGTATGCTCATAAACAACATAAAAACATATCAGGGCTGGTACTTTACACCAGGTGTGCAGAACATTTTTTAGCACACAAAATTTTCCCAGAACACACTTTTTTCACTCAAAATTTCCCCCAAATTATCACTATTCGCTACAGATGTGCCGGACATTAACAGAGTTTGTTTATCTATTTCAACATATTTATTGACATTATGTTTTAATAATTATTAGTATATTCATTATAAATTCCCAATTAAAAAAAATAATAATTACATTTATTTTTACTTAATTAACTACGGTGAAATGAAATATCTTCGGTGAAATATCGTCAGATGGTCCCAAAACGTTTAAAACCAAAAATACAACTTGATTATTACTACTTCATTATGTTTAAAAGTAAGCCTAATACTTAAGTGGTAAATACAAAGTTAAATGTTATGTTTAATTAGTACCAATTAAAACACCGAATTACCTACCACGGTCACTACTGAAAATATTATGAAACACTATAAATATAATATATAATAACCTTCCGATAGTTCACTCCATTGCCTCTTAAACATCACAATAATAAACAATTGCGACGGAAAAAATCACTACATAAATTTAAACATCACAGTTATAAACAACCACCTAGACCACTTGCTATTTATAAACTGATGGGGTCGAAAACTAGAAACGAAAGATATGAGATATAATAGATAACAGTATACCCCCTCCCTCCACCCCCATCTATGCAACGAAAAAGGAAATAAATGAGTCATCACATTGTACGCATTTTACTGATGAAGACTAATTTCAAATTTCAGTAAAAAAAATGAAAAAAACATCAGTAATACCTACGCATTAAGTATCGTTGTAAAATTTGGTTTAATATTATTTAATTCTTATCGCTTAAATCATATTATTTGTATGAAACTAATCAAAATTTGCATACTGATATAATAATTATTTAATACCTAATGAAAGTATTTGAACGCCAGTCAAGAATCAGGAAACTGCTATTCATCAACCAGCACAAAAATATCGTATCGGCGGCTCGGCCGTACGATATTTTGTGCGATGAAAATTAAATAGGAACCCTGTCCGACTTGCAGCAGAGAGCAGACAACACACTTTGTGTTGGTGTGTATGTATATGTATCATACAAACCGATTAGGCCGAACTTTGTTCCCATTCATTTCTTATCTATTTTCCCCAAAATAATTATATTTTCCTTATTTTTTGTGGATTTTTCCCTGACCAAAATTTTCCCAGCTCAATCCCAATTTCCCCCGAACCTCGTTCGGACGTTCGAACATATTCTGCAGGCTTGCTTTACACATTAAAACAAATAAATAATACAATACACCAATAAACAGAATAAATCTGGAATGTCAGACATTATTAATATACATTAAATAAATCAAACAGATTTTATTTTGATCCGCGCGCCATCTCTTGGATTTTCAAGGACTTATTAATCGACCTTCGTATGTTTGCCAGGCCACCTATGTTTGAAAGGTTATTTATAATGGCTATGTTATTATTTTACCGTAAACAGGAAGGACCAATGATACATTCAGGAGCAGTAGTGGCTGCAGGCATCTCTCAAGGCAAGAGTACTACTTTCAGGAAAGACATGGGTATATTTTCGTACTTCCGAGAGGATCATGAGAAAAGAGATTTTGTATCAGGAGGTGCAGCTGCCGGTGTAGCAGCTGCCTTTGGTGCTCCTGTAGGTGAGTGTACCTTTGAAACTGCTGTCATTAGAATAAAAAGACATAATTTCTTGATAAAAGTATCTTTATTTAAAATTAATTGTAACTACTGAATTATAAAATAATTCGATCACACAGCTAAACCGCTGACGTGAGTTGAGCAAATTTCCAAAATTAAGTTTATAGGCCTTTATTTTTGCGTTTCAACCAACAATTTGGGAAATAGGTCTACTCACGACGGTGCTGAATCGCTGCCTGTTTGTACGAAATATATTAGTAGAATTTGTTTTCGCCTAAGCCTCCAGCTTCGTTACACTCGCGAGTCTGCACCTCGAACTTGCAGCCTCGGGTTATGGACTGATTCGCTTCGCTTGCAGCGTAAAAACTCGTCCGTCGGCCTCGGATGAGGAGATGCCCCCAAGGTAAAATCCCCCACGTGCCTTTGGACCTGGTACTTTTATGGTATTTTACGTTTTGATCGATTTTGGAGGAACCAAGCAAGCTAAAAGGTGGCGTAAAAAATAAAATGTGCAGAATAACATCCTACATTTATATTTGTAGAAAAAATTCTAAAAAACATTCATTCTCGTAGAAAAAAATCTGAAAAAATAGTTACTTCCAGTCAAAAAACGTGCTCCCGGTTATTGGATTTTTTTGGTTAACGAACTCGTCCAAGCGACATAGACAACCAACATGTGTACCAAATTTGGACCAAATCGGAGTTAAAATGCGGCCGCTAGATTGCGAACACATATATACATATGTATATATATGATTTTTAATGACACCCCAAAACGTGTTCTGTGGACCATGATCGATGCTCATTTGCTACTCCCGACCTTGGGTCTTATCATAAGGGCCATTGAAATAGCTCATTTTTCCTATGGAAATTCGCTAATAAAAATGCAGGCTGTAATAAGAACCAAATTTTAAGGTAATAAGCTCAAAATATGATACAATAAAATTAAAATTATTAAATTATTAGAAAACAATATAGGCTAAACAACACAGTTTCGCAAGTAGGCCTAAATAGTATAATAGTAAAAGTATATGTATAGTACACACATAGCAGAGTATATAGTTTACTTTGTAATACCTCTGAAATTGACATTGCTCTTCCTCATTTCGTAAGTTGTGTTAAAATCGTTTACTTGGTAGTGCCTCTGAAATGGACATTGTGCTTCCCCATTTCGTAAGTTGTGTTAAAATCGTTTACTTGGTAAATACCTCTAAAATGGGCCATGTGTTTCCTCATTTTATAAATTGTGTTTTTATTAATATTTTCTATACTTTTGAAGTGTAAATCGGAATCAATGCTCAGAATGTAGTTCGGAATCAATCAGGAGTCGATGCTAATTTACCAAACGACGTGCACGTCTATGTTCGCGATACGACAGTGCGCATTGAACTTTTACGATCTCCAAGTGGAGTGAATGTGTGTTGTTTGTATGTTATTTTGTGTTCATAGTGTTTTATACATAACCTGATGATGGACTGTTAAGTCCGATATTGCAATTGTTTTTTTAGATAGAGAAAAACCAGCAAGGATCACTGACGTGAGTAAAAAAATAACTTATAATTAATATTATAAAAAAATTATCCGTTGTTAAAATGATTGATTCTAAATCAGAATATCGCCAGAAGTTTACACTTTTCCCTTGAGGTCTTAAGCACAACTGTAAGCTACAACTACAAGATAATATTATACTTAGTGAGTTAAATCATGATTAGCCTTGCTACGAGTTAAAGCAAGCTGAAAGCCATTGTGTTGAAATAAATTGTATTTTGTTCAGGTGGTGTACTGTTCAGCCTGGAAGAAGGTGCCAGTTTCTGGAACCAAGCCTTGACCTGGAGGATATTCTTTGCTTCGATGATTTCTACTTTTACTCTCAATTTAGTACTTAGTGCTTATCATGGATTGCCTGGTAAGTTTTGAAACTTTGCGGTTGGACTTTTATGTAAAATAGTTTTTAATCAAATATTTGTATGTTGTTTATTCTTGCACTATTTATTATTTTCTTTCAATTTTAACTTTTTAGTGTCTTGCCTGTATGCTATTTTGAATTTTACACAGTCCAAATTATTTTTAGGTGATAATAGCAATGAATATTTTTATATAGAATTTATTGTGTTGCCTTGGACTGTTAATTATATCGTTATAATTACCTTGTATTAGCTGTCTTCAGTCCTTAATTGTAGATTATAGCTACAGCGCTGTTTCGTCGAACATTTTGTCAGGCTTGTAGTAACACATACACGAACACATAACACTAACACACACAAAATCGGAGTAAAACGAAAATTTTTAGCTTTAAACCAATGATAGAAAAATCAATCCAAACGATCAAAATGAGATCACATTGTAACAGTAATGCTACTCAGCATGTGATTTCTGAATTGTGACACATAAATTGTTTTAAAACCATCTTGAAACATGCTTATTGAAGTAATCTATATACAGTAGAGCGTCGATAATCCGAACGTCAATAATCCGAACGTCAATAATCCGAAACGTCAAAAATCCGAACACGTTCTGAGGCAGCCCCTGCAAAAATTTTGTTTTCATAAATTCCAATTATTGGGTCGTTAAAAATTCCACAAAAATCTTCGTCGCAGTTTGACATTATTAACTATTTTTAAACACTTCTTAATACCTGCTCTCATACGCCCTCACAACAGACTGGCTGTCAGTATTTTCACTGTCACGCTAATAAGCTGCTTTAGCGCTAGCAGTAAACATGGAGAAAGTTTATTCATTTCTCTTTGTGTAATCATTATAACAGTGTGTCGTACATACAGTAGTGTACTATACAGTATTTTTTAAATTTCCGTTTGTGTTAACTATAATGTACAAGTGAACTTTTAATTATGTACTGTACTGTAATTGAGAGTTACATGTGTAATCATGTTGGCTCTACTGTGTACATTACCTTTTGTACTGTTTAATCACTTTAATTGATTAAAGGGCATATATTTTAGCCTAAATGGCTTTTTCTTGGTTGTTTCCAAAAATCCGAAGAAATTGATAATCCGAACCCCCTCGGTCCGAATTAGTTCGGATTTTCGACGCTCTACTGTAATAAAAATGAATTGCTGTTCCTTTGTAAGCGCATCACTTGAAAACGGCTGGACCAATTTGGCTATTTTTTGTTCGTAATAGTCCGAATTAGGTTTTTATAAAAAGAAAAATTTGAAAAGTTTCCCGGAAAATGTTCAAATTCGGGAAAAACTGAACATGGGTTTTTCTATGAACTCAAGACCATAACTCACGAAAACAGCTGTTCTAATAAAATTCTTAGAAACACATGTTTACATTCATTACCATAGCAACTTTACTTAGCATCTATAATCAGTTTATTATTATTCAAAACAAACAGTTTTTTTTAGGTTAGATTGACCAACGTAAAGCAAACAAAAACAAAAATCAATGCTTACTATGTTTTAATTCAGTTCAAACATTAGTTGTTACATAATATATATAAAACAGCTGAGTTGGATCAAAAACTGAACATAATTTTAGGTTAGGCCTACAATGAACCAAAACACGTTTATTTGCAACCAATT
>JAGFPH010018036.1:5766-16825 GCA_018207615.1 Philaenus spumarius | reverse complement strand
TACGTCTGTCATATCAATTCAAAAATAGGGACCTCTTCGTGGGACACCCCGTATTTCGTCTATTCAGCGCCTTCGTAAGTAGACCAATTGCCCAAATAGTTGAAACCATAAACCATACAAAATTAATTTTGGAAATACACTCAATTCCCGTCAGCAGTTCAGCTGCGTGGTCGAATTATTTTACTCATAAACCCGGTTGTCTTGTAAGCTAAGTGAGTGTGTTTGCCAGATCTACCAGGTTTATATCAGGGCACATTGCGACAAGTCCTTAATTTTTCTACATATAAATGAATGAATATTTTATCGCTCCTTATATTTTTACATTTGTACATAGTTTGGACCATCCCCGATTGCTTAACGACTCAAGGTCTGGCAGCTAACCCTTATGGTTCAGTCCCAATAAAACTAAATACAGTACATCTTAAGCTAATGTAGGTCTAAGATGAAAATGCTGATATATGATTCGTGTTTCAATTTAAATATTGTTACACCCCGAGATCTGTCTTACAATAAAAAAAATATTAAAACTACTTACATTGGTATGAACATTTTCCCCTCTCTCTTTCACTTTCACTTGATTGATTTTATTTGAATGATTTATCCGAATCATATCGCCCGCACTTTTATCACTCACCGACTTACGACGCGACACTTTCACCCTTTTCAATATCGCCCAGGAATGGTTCTTGAAGACTTTTGTGTTGATTTTTAGCTCATGGAATTATTAGGTGTGTTCACCTTCGTTGAAAAATTTGTACAGCCCCGTCTTTCACGCGTTGCTCCCCCACCTTCTTTTTTCCGCTTGTACTTGACTATTTCTGGTTGGTTCGTTTAAATGTTGGTTCCTCATGATTGGCTAACGATTTTGGTAAATTTGACATTATTTTATACGGTTACAGATTTGGCCTACGTGCTTGGAAATGCTGGCGTATGCTGCCTTCAGTTTGTAACCTAATAGTGGATATCCGTTTCAGGCTTCCGCTGTACGATGAATTGAATTCTAATTTAGTTTGTGTTCTTTTGTAAATTTATTTCTTAATAATTATTATTTTAATATTTTTTATAAGTTCTTATCGGTTGCTGGTATATACCAACAACCCTGACAAGGCGTATGTTTAAAGTGTCTTTAAATGCGTATGATACGTAGATAAAATATAAATTATTTATCAATTGATTAACATCTTATTTAAATAATTCATAAACAAATCCGCCACGAATATTTGCGCAAGGTATAGTATTTGAGACATCGAAATAACAGGTACGGCAGGTAGAGCGGGCTACGAGTGTGATGGTGTGTGCGCATCGGGGTGCGAGGGTGCTTGAAGCTCCGGGTAAACTATCGGTAAAGCGACAACACGACTGTGCAATAAAACTGCCAAGGGTCATCGGTTTACCTGGTTTGCAGGGCTACGACATCACGACGGTGGTGCAACTGCGAGTGGGCTCCGTCGTGTTGTCGTAGTCTGCACGGCTTGACCGGGGTAAATCTTGATGAGGGTTTGACAGCCAGTGGTGATAATATTTAGCCCGTACCCCTGCGTACTCAGCAAATTTACAATGCATATACATGCAAAATACATGCAATGTTCTCATGCAAAATACTGTAACTAAACAGTTTAGGTAAGTCCTTTAGTTTTTTTACTTTCTCCCCCTATACCATAGTATATGGAGAAAGTATTGTATTCGTCAAAATTTTCGAGTTTGAGTTTTTGGTGGAAATATCCGTTTTGGGTCCCCCTGAACCTAAAAAAGTGGTTTTCGGAGTGATGTCTGTGTGTGTGTCTGTATGTGTGTCTGTGTGTCTGTGTGTCTGTGTGGATGTTATCAGACCTAGAGCCTAAACCAGTCGTCCGATTTTGATGAAATTTGGAATAGAGGTACTAATCCACGGTATCTCCAGGCGTTTTTTTCATTTTTGTGAATTTTTTATTTTTAAGGGTAATTTTCCCATAAAAACCCTTAAAATAACGGAAAAATCAACTTTTTTCAAAAACGGCTATAACGATTTTGATTAAAATTTTATAGTTTATTAGGGACCGATAGTACTATAAACTGTAAAATTTTAATCAAAATCGTTCGAGCAGTTTTTGAGAAAAGTTGGTTTTTCCGTTATTTTATGGATTTTTGTGGGAAAACAACTTTAATACAAAATCACATCTCTTATCCCACCCTACAAGTCACCGTGACGTTTAATAATTTAAATATGTTTGTGAGAAAGTATGTGCCAGTTCCTGGTACCGTTTATTTTTATTCTAATTATATAAAGTGATAATACGACGAAATATTATAATTATACAAATATTATAGTCATACTGTTATCGGCAACATACTGTGATTAAACAGTTTAGGTAAGTCCTCTAGTTTTTTTTTATTCTAATTATATAAAGTGATAATACGACGAAATATTATAATTATACAAATATTTAAATCATACTGTTATCGGCAAAATACTGTGACTAAACAGTTTAGGTAAGTCCTCTAGTTTTTTTTTAATTCTAATTATATAAAGTGATAATACGACGAAATATTATAGTTATACAAATATTATAATCATACTGTTATCGGCAACATACTGTGATTAAAAAGTTTAGGTAAGTCCTCTAGTTCTTTTTTTATTCTAATTATATAAAGTGATAATACAACGAAATATTATAATTATACAAATATTATAATCATACTGTTATCGGCAACATACTGTGATTAAACAGTTTAGGTAAGTCCTCTAGTTTTTTTTTTATTCTAATTATATAAAGTGATAATACGACGAAATATTATAATTATACAAATATTATAATCATACTGTTATCGGCAAAATATGTGAAGTGACTTTAAAGGGGTAAATATTGTCTAGCTATGAACTCAGTTCTGGTATGGATAAAGTTTTCTTCAAGACAGCCTCGCAGGTAGACGCGGAGGGATTAGGGGCTGGGACCTCGCGCAGACTACGACTTTACGACTGAGTCGCTAATGAGATTCGGCAACGTCGTGCTGTCGTAGCCCTGCAGATATTTGTATTGCCCCCCAAGGGTTCCAGGTAGCATTCAGTCGTGTTGTCATACAACCAAACTATCAGTATAAACTTTAAAGTTAGTAAAGTAGCAGTTTGTCAAGAATAAATGAATTCCCGGTCTGTGCGGCACGCGGTACAGGATATTCTGTCTATCTGGTAAATTGGCAAGACCGTAGTCTTAAATTGAATAGTAATCTTTATTCTTCCTTCTGACCAATGTCGGAGTCGAGGCCGCGTCATCTTGACCGGAGCACCGTAGTTCCGCCACGTCATCGCGTCCAGAAGGCCGTGGAAGTTCTTCTTCTTACCTCATCCTATCCCGACCGTCTGCAGTGAAGTCATATCACGAAGGTCGCTGTTGGCACCGAAGCTATATAGCCTCCGTTTGACAACGTTCGATTATTTATTCCTTCCCAATCGTAACCGTCCAAACTCGAGCCGGAATATGTCGGACTATTTCCTGAGCCGCGTTGTTTTCAGCGAGCAGCCGTCTTCGTGAACTGGAGCTGTCTAAGTAAGTGCGCCATGTTTCGTTAGTTTTATAATTTAAGGGGATCCGCCACTATCTATAACTTTTTTTTTGTTTCTTTGCCAATTTTGATTTTGAGCATTATAATATGTTAACAGGGCACTAATTAGAGGATTTATACTGAAAAATAAAACAATATTTTTTTATTATTATTTTTATTTGGCTTTTAAACTTTTTTTCGAATTTTCGAAAATTTGATATATCTCATTGTTTATTAAGTTATTCTAATGAACTTTTTTTTATTTTGATCTACATAAAATAATGATTTTTATTTATAAAAAAAAAAAATCAATAGTGATAGAAGGTTCTAGATACCGCAAAAACTTCATTATATTACTATAGAAAAGTGGTAAAAATTTGAAAAATACAGTTACCGGTAAACGGCGTTTAAAGATAAAAATTACTTTTGTAAAATTATGCAAAACAGCCCCAGCCGGAGACCAGATATCTAGTCATATACCGTCAGCTTGGAAGCGAGCCAACCACCGTTTGCTTTACTTCCGCCCTCCTACCCTCAAACCACAGATATGATTTGATATCTGGTCTCCCTAGCCGAGATTCGAACTCGGCATCTTGTGATCAGAAAGACGCCTCGTTATCCACTAGACTACGGCTTCGTGAAAGAAAATTGACAAATTAACAAAACTTCAGATACTTTACTATCGGTATAAATATTCAGTGTAAAGTAAAAGATAGTTTATCAGCACCATCTAGGAGCGGTTATAATAAAAATGTACCTTCATCAGCGCCATCTAGGAGTGGTTATGGGAAGTTTGCTTGGTTGTTCTTAAGTTTGAATCTGTATGAATTGTATGTGTGAGATGTTTATGATGCAGTCCCCTTATATGCGATTTTCCGAAATTTGTGTTTGTCAAACTTGGTAAACAGTTTTCTCACGAACTACTAGAGATAAGCTAGTGAAATTTTTACCATATATTTCTTACCTATTAATCCACACTTTAATGTAGGGAAATCTTAAAATAATAATTAATAAATAATAATAAAATAAACATTCGCAAAATCACGAATTGCACTACCGTTTTATTTAATTTATTTTAGTATGAAAAAATTATCACAAAGGCCTAAAAATTTGCACACATATTCAGAAAAGTATGAAGTATACAAAAAATTTATAAAAAAAATTGTCAAAAAATTCAAAAAAATGCTGATTTCTGGTGGCGGATCGCCTTAAGAGGCATTTAAGAGACGCGTGATGTAAGAATTGTTAGGCTTCTGGACGTCTAATGTATTTGATATGTTCCACAAAAGTTTAATGTTTACATTTTATTAATAGCTTTAAAAGAATTCGCCAAAACTTTCAACAGTTGCCACTGACATTTGGTTTAAACTTTATATTTATTTCATCAGTTCTTTTGTTTTTGTTCCAATAGAACATGTGACATGTCATTATTAATTATACATATTTTATACAAAAAAGGTTCATATACACAAAATCACACATAAATTTACATAAAACTTTAATCAAAACTACAGTTCATTAATATATTTGAAACAAATAAGTCCATCCCGAAACCTGCAGATTGTTCTCAGAATAGAAACCTATTCCGAAACCTGCAGATTGGAATACCTCTGGAACGATATTCTTCCACTGAATAGAACGCGTTTTCTAGGAGGCAGCACTCTCTGGAAACCGTGGAAAGAACCTATGTTCTTCATACTTTCTGGAAGTGATTGCACAACTTTCTACCCTACCAGAGTAATAAATTCCGAGTTCAACAAATTTAAGTCCGTGAACAGGATATGAAAAAGTTTTTGACGGATAGGGTAATTGTGGTATAGCTCAGTCGGTATAGGTTACAACTACCAGTAATTTGCAATACGGCTGAATTTTTTTTATAAGTACATTAAAGTATGTAGATTAACATAAAAAAAGTTTACCAGTCTATCGATTTCCCAAAGTCGAAAAAAATCGATTATCATTTTTTTTTCGATTATCCTTAATATTTCGAGCTGGGATGAAGATAGAGAAAAATAAAAATACCACCGTGTAGGGGAGGTATTTGCCAACAAAAAAGGAAATATGTATTTATTTCGTCCGAGCAATGGTTTGTCTGGAAAAAATTAAAAAATGCAGGTATGTATTTTGCAGCAGGGGAAATCACTAAAAGGGGACATCTTATTCATATATGAAGCGTTGGCTCATTCTAAATTGGCCAAATTTTAATATATCGAATTGAAACTTGACGTAGGAGTTAAAATATATATTTTAAACATTTATGCTGAGTCTCAGCTTGTTATCTTGAAAATGACCCGATCTAGGAGTCGATTTCGATTATCGATTTTAGGAGTACCGGACCCACGAACTAATTTCAATCTATTCCAGTTTCGTCAATTTTTGGAATATCAACACCAAATTTGTTTTACAAGTTGAGTATACCAGTATAAATATTCTTAGTAAGTATGAACGATTTTTTTCTTGTTTTTTTTTTTTTTTAAACGAGGCGCTTGAAAATAGTCTTCTGTTTTATCTATCTCGTTTTAACTATAACACTTTTGGATTCAACGACTCTATTTTCGACATTTTTGAACATATCGATTTAAAAATTGGTACAGAAGTTCAAAACACAATTGTTTTTTGCTATACTTATTTTAAAAACTATATTTTCAAAAATGAATAATCTGCAGCTGATCAACTCAAGCGTTTTGATGAAAAATCTAAAAAGGTCTAAAATTATACTTTTTTAATTTACTGGTGCTTTTAAAAGTAAATAATGAAAAAGGTTTATACTCCTTGAACTTGTTTGAATATATATATTTAACTTGTAAAAAAACTTTCAGGTTGATATTTTGAAAATTTTCTAAACTGGAGCCGATTAAAATTAGTTCGTGGGTCCGGTACTCCTAAAATCGAGAAACCCATTGATGAGTCAAGTGGCTCTAGATCGGGTAATTTTCAAGATAACAAGCTGAGACTCAGCATAAATGTTTAAAATATATATTTTAACTCCTATGTTAAGTTTCAATTCGATGTATTAAAATTCGGCCAATTTAGAATGACCCAACGCTTCATATATGAATAAGATGTCCCCTTTTAGTAATTTCCCCTGCTGCAAAATACATAACTGCATTATCGAATTTTTTCCAGACAAACCATTGCTCGGAGGAAATAAATACATATGACCTTTTTTATTGAAAAATACCTCCCCTACACGGTGGTATTTTTTATTTTTCTCTATCTACATCATAGCTCGAAATATTAAGGATAATCGAAAATAAAATGATAATCGATTTTTTTTTCGACTTTGGGAAATCGATGGACTGGTAAACTTTTTTTATGTTAATGTACATACTTTAAGGTACTTATAAAAAAAAAATCAGCCATATTGCAAATTACTGGTAGTTTTAACCTATACCGACTGGGCTACTATTACAATATTCGATTTCCTAAAAAGTTACAAATTACTGATTGAACATTGCCCGCATCAAAACGATCCAGTTGAGAACATTAAACAATATTTTCTAACCAGATTTACTCAAAATTTAAAAAAGTCCGTATAAGTTTACAAAACGACAAGTTTTATGGTTTTTATCCAGCATTCGAGTATGGGTTGAAGCAACCTCAATAACTATAAGATCCTATTGAATTCTAGCATTTGCTTGACTTAATTCATTAGAAACAAAATAGATATTTAATCGGTTTAAGGGAATTGTTGAAGTTTTTAGAACGAAGTTCGTTTACGCGGGTATGAGTTAACAAATAGAAAATGTACGTGTAACGAAAAAGCGTTATCAAATTGGTTGCTATGGTAATGAATGTAAATACAGTAAATTCAAGAAACATGTGTTTAAAAGTGAGTTAAATTATCTGACTATTGCAATTTTGTAATTTAGATTGAAAAAATGGAAAGTAAGTGTTAACTCAGAAAAGTAAGTTAATATAATTTTATATTTTGATACAAGTATTACTGTTTCCATACGTTTAAAGTTATTATAATAAAGGAGTAGAATTAATAAAATTATAATCTCAAAGCTAAGATGGTAAACACAGTTAAATGTTAATTCATTGTTAATACAATCAATAAAAATAATATGTTGGTTCATCAGTCTAGGCCTAACTTAAATTTATTGTGTGTATGATTAATTTATTTTACCTGCCTTAACGGCAACATACAAACATAATTTATGTTTTGTACACACTTATGGCACAGTACGTTTCGCGAATGATATAATTTTAATCTTTCAATTGCCGTTTATTATTAGGTTTTTTTTTTTTTGGGATACAAGTATTTACTGTTTCTATACGCCTTATGTTATTATAATAATGATGTAGAATTAATTATAACATCAAAGCTAAGATGGTAAACACAGTTAAACGTCCATTCATTGTAAATACAGTCAATAAACATAAAATGTTGGTTCGTCAGTCCAGATCTAACCTAAAATTAATGTGTGTATGTTGCCGTTAAGGCAGGCAAAATAAATTAAACATACACACAATGATTTTAGGTTAGGCCTAGACTGATGGACCAACATTTTATGTTTATTGAATGCATTTACAATTCCAGATTAAATTGCATAAGGGTTTGAAGAAAAGGCGCGATGAACTTCGTCCCTGACGGCATCCCACGACCGCACACATTATTTCGTATCACATGCTACCCTCTCAAGGAAATGTTAAAAGAATAATAGATTTGGTAATAGTTTTTATTCATTTGATAGGAAGGAAATGCTTAAATTTACCAAACATAAGCGTACATTTAGTTTTTATATTCCTTAGAGCCGTTGTGTATTTTATTCAATATCTTGGTACGTAACTTATTTTGTACCAAGTGAATGTGCAACGATTGAACAGTTAAGCTGCACGCCGCGTGCAATGATTGCACAGTTATTGTTACATCACCGACTATGCGATCACGTCTTAATACGGTTGTAATTATCATTGACAAGAACATCTAAGTTTATATGCCGGAAGGGAAACGGCCATTATTGCCACATCATCGACGATTATGTGATTTCCTTGATTTGTTAATCGCTGTGACAAGTCCGTGATTCGCCGCGGGAGGATTTCACTATGCATAAAGCACGGTGTCCTTCGTTGACATACACAAGTACACAAATTCTGGTTTCCTCTTGTTAAAACCGAACTCCATTCCGTTGATCATGTTCTTAGTATATGGAGAGGGTTAAATACCATCGGCCCTATCGGAAGTTTGTCCAAAACTATATTAACGTCCGTACGTGAGTAACAAAATTCTAACGAGCAACATTCATACGTACGTGAGTAACATATAATTTAACAGCTGATTTCATCCATCGTCTATAATAAGAGGTACGTTTACAACTTCAATCATTATAACTTCTTGAAGTTGATTTTTTTAAATATGAGTTGTAGAACTAATGTATGCTATAATAAGTTATAAGATTTGCTTTGAGGTTATAAACTGTATATAAATGCAACGTTTTATCTTTACTAATATTATGAAGAGGTCAAATTTGTTTGTTTGTATGTAGGGGGTAATCTCTGGAACTACTGAACCGATTGAAAAAATAGTTTTTGTAATAAAAAGCTACACTATCGCTGAGTAACTTAGGCTATAATTATTCATTTTGATAAAACATTTTCTATTTCAATATTCGTAAATTTGGACGGAAAAAATTCTTAGATAAGCATTCATTACCAGAGCAATCAATTGGATAAAATAACAGGTAAAACAGTTGATTTCCGTTAAAAGCTGATTTCAAACTTTGAAGCAATTATTTGTATTTCTAACTTTTAGGTTAGTTTTTTTTACTTTCTCCACCCTATACGTAGTATATGGAGAAAGTATTGTTTTCGTAAAAATGTTCGAATTTGAATTTTCAGTTGAATTATCTGTTTTGGTGCTCCCAGAACCCCAAAAAATTGATTAGTGCAATTATCTGTGTTGGTGCTCCCTGAACCCAAAAATATTTTTAGTGGAATTTTTTGTTTTGGTGCTCCCTGAACACAAAAAAGTGTTTTTAACGTGGTGTCTGTCTGTCAGTCTGTCAGTATGTATACACGACCAGAGAGGACACTATTGGTCCGATTTTCATGAAATTTGGTATGTAGGTACTAAACCCTAATATCTCCAGGCGTTTTTTTCATTTTTTGGAATTTTTAATGGTAATTTACCCCTAAAAACCCATAAAAAACGACAAAAATGCAAATTTCTCAAAAACGGCTCTAACGATTTTGATCAAATTTTCAGTATTTATAGTGCTTAAGATGCCAAACAAAATGACACCACCCGCTTTTATCAAAACTTCGGCGTTTTATAATTATGGGGAAGTGTTAAAAAATAAACAAGTTTATGTTGTCAATCTAGCATCGCGGCGACGGCCGCACGGGGTAGCACAATGGTAGCGAGCACGGCAAGTAATTCAAAGGTCGCGCGATCGAATCCCGCCTGGGACAATAACTTTTTTATACGATTGACGTAGGTAGAATATTATTTTTTTGTTTTGTTCTAAAAAGTAATAAATAAAATGATTAAAAACAATATTATCTTGACTACAGTAAGTTGGTAGAAAGTTTGTGTCAGTTAACTGATACCGTTTATTTATTAAAGTGTAGACCTGGTTCTTTTGACCTTTATTATAACTGCTGATATAAAATACACGAAATAATTTGATTTGAACATTTAACATTATTTACCATCTTAGCTTTGGGGTTATTATTAATCCTACACCTTTATTGTAAAGAAAACATAACATGATTATGTGTACAGAAGGTTCCAACGGGGGTGGCGTGCGCAGGCAGGGGTTTCCCCTAGTAAAATTAATAACTTCTAAATCGTTTGGTCCATCAATATGAAATGAAGAGCAATTAAAAGATAGTATTTTTACCTTTCTTTAAATATTTATAATAACTTATATAAATACAAAATTTTAACAAAAAGGCCTACAGTTTTAAAATCAATATAATTGTAGGCCTACACATTAATTTACCGAGTTGAAAATCCTCGCCAGCATAGTTATGTAGGCTTAGGTAAAGTCTGTTGTTTTTAAATAGTATTTTTTTTAAATGATGTATTTCTGATGTGTATGTAATTAATCTGAATGTTATTTTTCACGGAGGCTTACTATTAAGAATAATAATGTACATCTATGTATATAAAAGCGAAATACCACTCACTCACTCACTTTTTTAGGGGGGGTTTGGGGGGGATCAAATTTATTAAAAAAACGATTTCTTCAAAACTACCGAACGGATTGGAATGAAATTTGCTATGTAGCTTCCTCTAGGGCCATAGGTGCTCACTAAGAAAGGGTATGAACATTTTCGAAATTTTAGGAGGGGTTTGGGGGACCAAAGTTACTAAAATCATAATTTCAGATCTTTTATTATTATGACAATAGTGCTTTTATTGTTTAAGATCTATATCTATCTATATAAAAGCGAAATGGCACTCATTCATTCATCAGCAGAACTAAAAATCTACTGAACCAAATGAGTTCAAATTTGGCATGCATGTTCAGTTGGACCTTTAGACGCGCACTAAGAACGGATTTTGAAAACATCCCAAAGATACGCCCAA
>JAGFPH010018035.1:127-16826 GCA_018207615.1 Philaenus spumarius | reverse complement strand
GGGTCAAATAAATTATCACTTCATTTCATATATGAAGAAGTATTTTTTTAAATCTTAAACAATTAGTTACACTGATTAAAATTTGTATAGTGTGTTTCAATGTTACATTGTTAAATTTGTTCTTACTTATGAATCTCTTCCACAGGAAAAAATTTCCTTGTTGAAAACAAGAAAACTTTTGCAAGATAAACACTTAAAAATAATTTCTTTAATTGAATCAGTTCAGGATTTCAATAAGGTAGGCTATGAATAAGAGACTAAAGTGTGCTGGAAGAAGATGTAACCCCTTAAACTGTAGAGCTATTTAGCTTGTCAAAGGACTTGACCTTATTTTTGATCTCACTACTTTACAGGGCCGAAACCTTTTGGATCAGGATTTATCCTTGTTTTTTTTCCACAATTATGTTTTTGTGAAATTACAGTATATCTACCGTAAACAACAAACGGTAGACCTAATGTAGTTTAAACTGAATGTGAAAATCTAGAAACTTGTTTAATCTACCATGGTAAAAAGCATTACAATGCTCTCTTACAAAGTGACTTTGTTGTTCAGTCAATTTAACTTAATATAAAGTCTGGCATTTTACAAATACATTTTATCCACAGTAAAAAGTCATTAAGATTTCTGAAATGATCTATGTATTCAAATTACTGACTAGTGGTGTAGTTTAGTACAGGGTGTTTCCACAAATAAGCTGTCATTCATCTTAGGTATAATCCTCTCATCAAAATAATAAATTTGTTCATATGAACATAGGGTATAAAAGCCTTCTATTCCACAAAATCCATTTTGTATAAAAATCATTGTTTCTTTAGAAGTAAATAATATTAAATTCAAATTTGACATACAATTTTTTGATATAAAGTTATACAAGTGTAAAAAAACACTTTATTTAATACAATATATAATTTGTACTGGAAAATAAAATTACTTGAAAAACTATAGAATACAAAATAAGTTTAGCATTAATAATAGCATTTACCTTCAGCGATATCATTCCTCGAAGCGGCTTCCAGCAACATTACACTATCGCTGAAAAAGATTTTAGGTTTGGTTGATTTCTCTTTCGTCCGATGCCTTTGCCATTCTTTTTCCCGCTGTGCCCATAGTTTCAGCTGTTGGTTCCGCCGTCTTCTCGCAAGATGAAGTCTTTCTTGTGTACTCATGTGTTCGACATGAGCCATTTCAGAGACCAGCTCTGAATGGTCCATTTTGGAGCTTCCTTTCTGAAATCACAACAAAAAGCTTGGTTATTTTGTTCAGAAAATGTAGACATTTGTGTTATCATCTAAAAGGCATGCACATTAGTGAATGATACATTTCATCTCTTTGTTTTCATTTCCAAAATTAATCGATGGACAAGTTGTCTTGGTAATTACTCTCATGTACACTCAGTCATACATCTCACATGCTTACTCCAAATACATAAAAAGATGAAAAACAAATATTTAAACAAATTTACAACGAGATATTGTAAATACCTATCGGCATGATTAAGTTTATAGGCCTGTATACAGGGTGATTCTGTAATGCGTAAAGATGAACTCAGAGGGTGGTCATATGGGTAAAAAAAAAGGGAAAACTTCCAACAAACATGTAACCAGCAATCCTTTTTTTATCAGCTATTCACCATTTTGTTTGTTTTTTACTAAATAATTTATATCTTTAGAACGACTTAAGCGATTGAGTTAAAATTTTGCACTTTGCACATCACTGTAAAGACCTAGTTTGAGAAAATAATCAACATGTTCCAAAAATCCGTTTCAAAATGCCTGCAATTTGAACATTTTAAATGAGAATAACTGAGACTCCGTAAATTTTTATAAAAATTGTCAAGTGTTGGTTTGATTTCCAATCGAATGGAATAGCTGTCAAAATTACAGATCAAATGGTAACAGTAAAACAACCTGCATTAGTGTTTATTAGTTTCATATTTGATTGTGATAGCCTAACTGGATTATTTATTAACATACATTACCTTGTTAGATTCTGTTAGACAATCCTTGTTTTTACGTCATATCTCACATGACAGATGTTTCGACTATTCTCATTCAGTCATTTTCAAATGTATGTTACGGTCGCACACTGGGAATGTTGTTAATATTAAATGCATATAAAATACACTAAAATGTACACTGACACATATAAAGTTAAAGTTGACGTCAACAATATGGAGATCATCGCTATATGTTTTTCAACCACACTATCCACGCTTTGTCTAATCATCCCATAGCTCATAAACTCGCCATCTAAGTTTATAACATAGATTGCTCAACATCCCCATGGACATTGAAGACTATAATTAGGAAGTAAAAACAATTAAATTTATAGCCACATCTAATGGCTACGAAGATCGTATAATAGACAAACTAATTAACAAACAAATTAGAAAACAAATAAAACAAAACCTGAACACATCTGATCCTCCTAAAGTAAAATATATAACCACAGAATACACAAAAACTCTGGAACACTCAGTGCATAACATATTCCATAAACAAGGATACCATTTCACATATCGAACTTTCCACAACATCGGACAAATTCTAAAACCATCAAAAACAAAAATACATGACAAAATCAAGTGCGATGATTGCAAAAAAATGCATGTCGAGCAAACTGGACCTTCATTCTGGACTCACTTCAAGAAACACCTCCCCCCCATCCAGATCAAACAAAGCACAACAATCCAGGTTCGCTGAACATTTAATCGATTCCAACCATGGATATACGGACTTACAATCAAACTTAGAAAAAGGGACCGTTAATGAACACCATAGAGGAATTTCAAATATATAATCAACAAAAAAACAGACCCTCATATTTTGTTAAATCTCATTCCAATCCCACACACTGTTTGACACGTTTAGGCAGTTGGAAGGCAATACGGTTGATACCAGGAAGAATCTGACCGACTACCAGTGCTTATCAGTTACAGCAACTGAAGTCCCTAACGTCTAACAGTAGTTTAAACTCAACGCTATCAAGTGCCGATGATCTCCATATCGTTGACAACTTTTAACTTTATATGTGTCAGTGTACATTTTAGTGTCTTTTCTATACCATGTTTTAATATCAACAACGTTCCCAGAGTGCGAACCACGACATACATTTGAAGATGACTGAATGAGAATAATTTAAACGGCTGTCATATAAGAAATGAGAAAAAAACAAGGATTGATCTGACAGAATCAATATATGTTGATTAGTATGTTGCATTACAATAATTCAGTCTACAGCTCTTAGCAATGCACACTAATGGACTCTGTTTTACTGTTAGCCTTCCTGTTGTTACACCTTTAGATAAAAAATGAAAATGACTAAAAATTAACTTTATTTTAGTTATTTTCATTTAGTAAAGTGCAAAATTTCAACTCAAATCGGTTAAGCCGTTCTACAAATGTAAATTATTTAGTAAAAAAAAATTTTTTAAATGGCAGCTGGTCAAAGAAGCGTGGACATATAGAAGTTTTATTCTTTATGACCCCCCTGAATTACCCTCAAAATCACCTTGTATATTCAATATACTTGGGAAGTTGAAGTATAAATACTGTACACAATGATTCAATTAGTTATTATTAGCGAATTTCCATAGGAAAAATGAGCTATTGCAGAGTCCCTTATGGTAATACCCAAGGTCGGGAGTGAGCACCGTGATAAGATTGGGGTGAATGAGCACCAATCATGGTCCCCAGAACACGTTTTGGGGTGTCATTAAAAATCATATATATATATATATATATATGTATATATGTGTTCGCACTCTAGCGGCCGCATTTTAAGTCCGATTTGGTTCAAATTTGGTACACATGTTGGTTGTCTACCTCGCTCGGACGAGTTAGTTAGCCAAAAAAATCCAACAATCGGAAGCAGGTTTTTTGACCGGAAGTAACTATTTTTTTAGATTTTTCCTACGAGAATGAATTTGTTTTTGAGTTTTTCCTACAAATATAAATTTAGCATGTTATTCTGCACATTTTGTTTTTTTTACGCGACCTTATAGTTTGCTTAGTTGCCCCAAAAAAACCATGTGGTGGATTCTACCGTGGGGTTACCGTGCGAAGCACGCAATGTTTTGTGTGTTGAAGATACTTCCAATATGCGGAATGGCGTGCGAACCATTTTGCAGCTATTCAGCACCATCGTGAATAGACCCTATTTCCCAAATTGTTGGTTGAAACCCTAAAACATAGGCCTATAAACTTAATTTTGGAAATTTGCTCAAATCACATCAGCGGTTCAGCTGTGTGGTCGAATTATTTTATCTGAATCCCTGCCAATACTAAGAACCATTTTGTAACATGTTTCTTACATATGAACAATAAGAAGTCAGTGTCTCTCACAGCGCTATCTTCCTATAGAATATTTCATCAACTTAATGCATGCTTATCGCTGTCCTACTATTATGTAATTTAGATGTGTTAATTCCTATTGCAGCAAAATTTCTATTATTACAAAAATATCTAATCCGTTCCAACAGATTAATGTTATATTTGTACACATATAACAAACCGGATTTAATTATGAGAATTGACTTCAAATTGGGTTATAAGACGTAAGAAAGAATGTAACACTAACGTCCATGTCACAGAGAAAATAATAAAATAAGAAATAAGTCAGCTGTTTCCTATAGTGACTAAAGACACAGAGGTTTGGTCTAAATAAATAAATGACGCAATACATAAATAATATTAACCATTTATAATTTTTATATATACATTTCTAAATGACGCAAAGTAGTTACAGTAGAATCATTTTTTTTATATAAACAAATAATAAAACATAAAAGCAGACTGTAAAAGTAGGTAATATAAAAGCAGACTTAAAAAAAAAAAAAAAAAAAACATATTAATATATGAGCGTGTGTAAAAGGTGAAAATTGTACAGAAACTTTGTTTCAATGAGTGGTGCGTTGTAAATGAACGATACAGAGCGGTATTTGGAATTATGGACAGTTCGATAAGTAAATACAAGTAATAATAAGACACAACATCGGTCTTTACGTTGAGATATGGAAGGCCTAGCACAGAGTTGCGGACGTGACTTTTGGCACGTACAGTTCTGAGAGAAGTACGGTTAACAACGCAAGAGAAGAGAGGAGAGGAAAGGAGAGAAAGAGAAGTCAAGATGGCGTAGACAGCTTTGTACAAGCTACTTGCGGGTGGTGAAGAATTTGCTAAAAAAAATGTAACAATTCTAAAAAGATCACGACGAAAGTTATGTGAATGTTAAGTAGAGACGTCTAGGAGTTTGCAAAAGTGAAAGAAGTGAAATCTTCCATATATTTCTTTTTAAAAAATGGACTTTTCAAAAAGTTGCCATGTGCTCTGAGTAACGCGTTGGTAAAAAAGTAAGTGAAGTGACTTTGACGATTAGAATCAGTGAAAATCCTAGGTAAAAAGACAGTGCAACGAGTGAAATTGTAAGTAATAATGGCCATAGGACATATTTTAGTCTGCAGGTATTAAAATTTTTCATTTTATTAAAAAACTAACTTCATTTAACTTCTATTGCGTCATTACTTAAGGTATGGTTCAGGAAACTTTGTACAACTGTAAATAATTTCTTGACTTGTTTGTATATATGTATCACTATGTTTATGTTTCTTAATTGCTGTAAATATCCATTTTTGATCATGTTTGAGTAAATAATTGTTGTCTTGCTGCAATGCCTTGAATTTCTTTATATAGCCACGAATGTCCGTTTAGCCATTACTTTGATAGCCAGGTATTCACCCCTAAGAGAATAGAATTAATTAACAAATATTTTTCAGTGATTAGTAATTACAAGTATATATATGCAACAGAGCATAAGTGAGGTTATATGTGGATTATCGCAAATATTATGATTGTTATTTTTTTTATTAAGATTATGGGAGTCAAGTGAAGGTGATTTTTAAGGTTTTAAGAGTAAGGTGAGTTGAAGTAAGGTGAAAAATATAATATTGTTCTACGTTGAGGTTGGGAGAAAGATGTTATGGAGAGTTAAGGTGGGCGATGATTTATTATTGAGGTAAGGCAATAGGCCTAGGAGGTACATAAGTGATTTTAAGTATTACATGAGCGACGATTTTTCTTTTTAAGGTGAATAAGTAAAGGAGGTGATGAAGAGATATTGATAATTATTAGATAATCCACATATAGCATTTTTATTTTGACTTAAAATATATTTTTTTATTTTTTGAACTTTTTACCGAACCCCATTTTTTTTTAACACAGTACAACTTATTATTATTATTTATATTTTTATTTTTTGTAACCTTCCGTTACAAAATGGCTTTCCCAACGTGGGGCTGAATAACAAAAGCAGCTATTATTTTTATTTTATTTTTTGTAACCTTCCGTTGCAAGAACAAATTCAACAATGTATGAAGAGAATATTTAAAAATTTTACAAAAGAAGACTTAAAAAGATTTAGTCCCTCTGTCTAAATTACGCATTTGACAAAGGCATAAAGTGAAATATTCAATACAATTGCTAAATTCCAATATGTTTCAAGAATTGACCTAAATTAAGGTTAATATTGTTCTAACAACAAATGCACTGCTGATATTTACTTTTTAAATAGAGAATTAAACCAAAGAAATTAATATCTAGTTTTACCTTCATTTATGTGATAATTTAAAAATTTCTATCCACTTATGGTAGGTACTAAACATGTAACTGCAGTTAGCAAATTGAGTCATAATATTGCTATTCAAAACAATTATCTCAAATGCGTACAAGAATCAATTAAGAACAATTAGATTATGTTTATTGTGTTTCAACAATAGTTTTTTTTATCTGATACCAAATTATAATCATTTTAAAATTTTTTCCAAGATTACATAACCAGTGAATGCACAAGCTGCAATTTTATGAGATTTATATTCCCATAATTTTTCAATAGTAAGTAATGGACATAACAAGAATATTAAGAAGTAATAGGTAACATACTAATTAGATCAAAGAGTTTTTCTTATGTAATAATTTTCAGTTTTACTGGGTTGTCTTCAGTCTGGTTTCATAGACGTAGCTATTGTGCTGTTTCGCTGAACACAGTTGGCTTCGTTAGGCTATTAACACATAAAGACATACCACTGAATACCTTTGATCAAATCTGAGTGTGGTTCTTTGTAAAAATAGTCTGTAGTTTTACATTTTAGGTTAGTCTTACACTGGAACATTAGAAGACAGAAGAACAAATAGTACTAATAGTATTAAGCCTGACTTAGCTCATCTCTGTTCTGCGAATCATTGTTAGCTATGTCTACAACGATGGACTGCAGGCCACTTAATCAAGGATCGCTCATTTGTTTATCTGTCAATCGATTTTCACTCTAAGAGGTAAAGTTATTACAATGAAATTTGACCTGTAATTCATGCTTATCTAAATATTTTTCAATAACCTAATATGAAAAACATTTGTCTATAAATTTTATTTGGGAGGCATAGGTTGGTAGGTACCCCAAAAATAAATAATTGATGTTGTGCCATATGGGGTTGTGCCGAAATGGCTGTAAGTATATCAAAACCATTTTTATAAAAATAATGTTGTGTTAAATGGTTGTTAGAATGTCTTGCATATGCTGTTAAAATACATAAAGCCTGTTCAACTTGAAAGATGAAATAATTTCATCAAGTAATTTCTGTAATTCATAGCAATTATAGCATCTGTTATAATTCAACATAATTAGTGTTACACAACTATACTAATATTATAAAGAGGTAAAGTTTGTTTGTTTGTTTGTTTGTATGTAGGGGATAATCTCTGGCGCTACTGAACCGATTGAAAAAATAGTATTACTAATAAAAAGCTACACTATCTCTGAGTAACATAGGCTATAATTCATTTCGGTAAAAACCTTTTTTTATTTTAATATTTGTAAATTTAGTCGGAAAAAATCTTATGTTAGGCCTGGAATGATTAACCAACACATGTATTTACATTTATTACCATAGCAACCAATTATTGAATAAAATAACAGATAATATTGATGTTTGCTTCAATATTTCCATTAACAGCTGATTTCAAAATTTGAAGCAATTATTTTTGTATTTCTAGCTTTTAGGTTAGGGTTTTAAAGTGTACACCTGAGCTTTGCTGGTTCTTTTAACTATTATTAACTGCTGTTATAAAATATAAGAAATAATTTGGTTTGAACATTTAACATTATTTACCATCTTAGTTTTGAGGTTATTATTAATACTACAACTTTATTATAAATAAAACGTAACATATGTTTTAGAAGGTTCCATTGGGGGTTGACGTGCGAAGCACGCAGGGGTCTCCCCTAGTTATTAATAAAACAGCTGATTTGGATCAAAAGTTTAATACAATTTTAGGTTAGGTCTATAAAATCAACACACATTTCTTGAAAGCGATTCGAATTATTACCATAGCAACCAAAATAATACATTAATAATAAAAATATGATAATTTTTAGGTTAGTTGGTAATTACCTACGATAGTACGATAAGCAGTGTTGTATTAATAGTACAGTATATAGATATTTCATATGTTATAACCTTTAGTTTTTATAGAATTACTTTATTGCTGTCTTATAAAAAAACCTTCATTATTAAATCAAATAGGAATTTATTAAATTTGTAAACTGGTATAAGGATGGGGTTTCGTTTTATATGTTTTTAGGTACGGGAAATCTAATTTGACAGAGAAATGGTCGTATCGATTTGGGTCAAGGGTTTGCATTCATATACCTTTCATCCGATTGCAATAAACCTTTAGTGAGTTGTGGGCATTATTGAATTAATTCGGAGCCAGTTAAAGGGTCGTAATGCTTCGGGCTCACTATTTTGGGTCACCATTATGAAAATATCATGCAATAGCGAAGCATTGCCGGGTCCACTAGTGTTATAAAATAAATGGGGCCTAGATATTCAGTAATCAAAATATTGAAATTTCTAGGTTATGTAACACCTGAACTAAATTAATCTACATAAAAATTACTTTACACATGTTATATTGATTTTGTTTGTAATTATATATATGTTAACCAGTATTGAGTAAAAAAGTTGGGGAGAGGGGGGCTAGTGTGGATACTTATACTATTTTTGAAACAACTTTATAACATTTCTACACACTTACCTGTTACATGTATATGAGTTGTTATTAAAATAATTAGTGAGCAATTTAAACCTTGTTGATATTAATTACCAAACTAACAAATTCTCCAGTTTATTTTTCCCTGCTTTTGGTTATTTCTGTAACCATGTTTTATTTATTCAGACGTTGTCGAACAGATTATTCCAAAAACTAAAGCCCCCGAAAAAAAACCACCAGGTAGAATCGCCACAAAGAAAAAGGTATAGAAAAATATAACTGTTCTGTTTGAAAATAGAATAAAACAAAACAATTCTATGAAATTATTAGAGACTTTTACAGATAAATAAGTCAATAAAGAAATTACACAAAATTATATCTTACATACATGTTTGTTTTCTCTGAAAATAAACACATAAATCCTAACGATGATTAAAATTTACACAAACACAATCACATAAATAACAATGTACAATAACTAAACATATATATAATGCTAATTATTTAACCACAATAAAACAAAGGAATTCTGTGAATATAGAAATTAGGTGCTCACCAGGATATTAAGTTTGCGTAGCATTCTACTGCTTCCGTTTTGTCAACTGAATAATTTAACAAGAGGCGCTCCGTATCTCAGCTGTGTTAAGCCGAGGATGTCAGTTAGCACTTGTTACTCAGTAATTAGCATAGTAATGAATTCACTGTTCTATTGGTAATCCCTTTATTTAAACAAAGCCAGACTGATTTAAATTATGACCAACAATTCAGTCAAATTAGAGAGAGAGAGAGAGAGAGAGAGCGAGAGAATAGGGGTTCTGTTATATTTGTAATTGTGAAATATTGATTTACATTTCTTAATAATAGTAAGAAATGTACAATCTTCAACAGACCACCTTTGCAGTACGTAGAAATTTGGGTTCAACTAAAAGCCCAATATTTTGCACCTAAAGAATCTAAAGAAATTTTTTTATTCAAATCCCAGTGCCCCAAAAGGGGTGTGGGAGTAGTTTCTAAATAATTTTTAAATGTAAACATGGCTCGATTTTGGTTTTTATAATTTTATTTATAATTAATAAAAAGTTGTACTCTTAGAATTAAAATGTTTACCAAATATTACTAATGATATGCCCTTTCAAACCATGTCCAAGTTGGAGACTTTTTCACAAGTTTTCTACCATTTAAAAAATAATTTCGGGTAAATAAAAAAGCCAATATCTAAGAAATTTTCAAAGGCAATTTAGGTTGAGTTGGACATATGGAAGGTTAAGCAAAAAATAAAAACAATGGCAATAAAAAAACCGATATTTAGGTTTTGTATGGCACAGTAGAGACAATTGAAATTTGTGGAGAAAATAAGCAAATTTGTTTTAGTTATTATAATTTTGAAAATATTATCAGAAAATAACCAACGTTATGAAGGTTAAAAGATTTGTAAAAAAAACAAAAAAACAAAAAAAATCTAAAATGATTATTTAAATACAGTATATTGTATTTAATATAATAACTAATTCAAATTTATTTATTTTCTCATGAGCTTAAAAAGTAATACTAATGTAATTGGAGAAAGAATTCATCAGACGAACATACACCTTAATAGTTGTTGAGAAACACATTTTCAGATGATTTAAAAATTATTAAAACAACATTTTCAATAAGCACTGTATAAGATCCATATTAAATATTGAACTAACAATACAATAATTACAAAGAATATAAAGGAAATTGCACTAAATAACAATTATGTCGAAAACAAAACACAACCGTTAGTCTAATAAAGTGAAACATAGAGTTCGGTCCACGCTGGATATGTATTTAGGGAATAAACAGAACTCTGCATCAAACTCGTAGATAAACACAGATGCAGAAACACATGTATATATGTAGGTAGTATTTAGTAAATAAACTACATTTAGTATCAACGATGATCTCATTAAGTTAATTAGTCAAAATAAGTTTAAATCATTTAATAGAGCCTGTAAGGTAAGTGCCTATTATAAGTGTCTAAATGGAAAATTTGTTACGTCTGAGCAGCATGGATATTTTAAATCGTAGATAACTCATATTCAAAATTATTCTTAAACTTATTTAACACCTAATAAGAGGACATTAGGCTTGCATAACTGTAAATTTATTAATTTACCATAGCCTATTTTTTAGGTAAAACTTTGTCCTTATACAGAGTGATTTTTTAAAACTTACTATCTCTATTAAAAACGGAAAGAGATACACAAAATATGATTTTGGGTTAGTTATTCACCATCAGGGGGGACCTTAGAAAACCTATTTACAAAATCCGAAAACCCTCATCCCCCTCCTACCAACCTCATCTCAACAATTTGTAATGGACACATTTGCCATGACCTTTTCCAATTTTAATTAAATTTTGCAGGGAGGTGACTTTTATGTAGAATAAGAAAAATATCAAATTTTATTAAATTATCTCCATTGGTTACTGAGTTATTACTTCCAAAAACAAGCCAAAAACGCACGTACTTGAAAACTTTAAACTTAAATTGCGCCTTTCCTACTGAAGATACAGAGCTAGAAAAAAATGTAATTTTTAAAGCATTTTTCATGGCCTTTAATATGACATACAACACAATACAGTATAAGAGGAAAATTATTTTTCAAAATCAACTGAAATTTTTTATTTTGAATTTTTCAAAATGCGCCGGTTCTATAAATTTGAAAAATTCTAACTAACGTTTATATACTTATAAACATATATTCTAAATTTAAACTTGGGATCATAATGGGTTCTAATAAAAAACCTATTTTGAAATCTGCTTGACAGTGAAATTTTCTGGCAAAGTTTATAATAAATTATTTTAATGAGCAAAATACTTTTCAGAATCTTATTAAACTTAAAAATCTATAACCAGTTTATAAAAATACTTTTTATATCAATCTCAACATAACGTGTTTGAACTTGAAAAGGTTGTTATTATTATTCTCAATAATTGCTCTGATAACACACAGCAGGCTTAACAAAAGTGATCACCGAGTAAGAGACAAAATAAAACTGAGGAACGAGGTAGATTTGATGTTAAAAGATTTTGCAAATTTACCAAGAGAGGCTTAAGTTTGTGATTCATGTAGAAAAACAATTTCATCTTCAAAAAATGATCAAGGAGAAAGTGAAATTGGTGCGGTTGGCCACTGTGACCCAGGCTTTTCAACTCCATCAGAAGACGTGAGTACGTTAAATGCGGTTGGCAACTTTGATCCAGATCGCCATAACTTTTTATCACCATTAGCAGTAGTGAATACATTAAATGCTTCTCTCCATGAGTTAGGTGAGTCACCTATTGATAAACGAAAGTTGGGTAGATCTAAAACTTATTCTTCAACTAAAATTCAAAAATAATTCTGCGTTGAAAAAAAAACTTTTCACTAATGTCAAAGAGCCATCTGATGACGAGGCTGAGGCATCATTGGAGGATCACTTTCAAATGATTCATCAACTGAAAAAGTAACTGCATTACAAGAACAACTTCAAATCAAGGAAATCAGTGGTTATGAAACCATAATATATGAGAATTAGTGGTGGTTGGCATATGTTTTGGCGAAAGAAGAATCATCTGATGAGGTCAAGATTTAATCTTACACTTAGCTGGTCCATCAGATTCCTTCTCTTATAATCCTTCAAGACAAGATGTGTTGTGGCTTCCTGCAAGTCATGTCTTATGTAAAGTACATCCAGTGACCCTAACGGGAAGAGTTTACAACCTCAATGAACAAGAGAGAAGTAAAATAGTTAAAGCATATAATGACTACATAAATGATTTGTAGTGTTATGAAAGTCCTACATAGAAGTTTTTGTAAATATATCTTATATTTAAGGTGAGGTTTACTTAAAAATAAATTATGAGTAAATGTTATATAGTTTTATGGATTTTAAGTATAATTTTTCCGAGAAACTTATGCAAGCCTATTTGTGAACAAAGTTTTATATTAGAACCCATTGTGATCCCAAGTTTAAATTTACAATATATGTTTATAGGTATATAAAGGTTAATTCTAATATTTTTTCAAATTTTTAAAAACGGCGCATTTTGAAAAATTCAAAATCAAAAATTTCAGTTGATTTTGCAAAAATAATTTTCCTTTTAGACTATATTGTGTTGTATGCCATATTAAAGGCCACGAAAAATGCTTTAAAATGACACTTTTACCAGCTCTGTATCTTCAATAGGAGAGGAACAATTTAGGTTTTAAGTTTTCGAGTACGTGAGTTTTTGGCTCGTTTTTGGGAATTTCATGTAGTTATAACTCACTAACCAATAGAGATAAATTAATAAAATTTGGTATTTTTCTTAATCTACATAAAGGCAAACTCCCTGCTTAATTTGATTGATTTCTGAGATTGTCGGGTTCGAAATGTATTAAAACTGTGTTGATTTGACATGGAATGACCGACATATGGCTTGTGATACATCAAATTGAATACCATTAAAAACCATGAATGTTTGTCAGAAAATAAAAATAGCCTAATGCAACCGTTCAATACGCTCAAAAAGGTTGTTTTGTAATTATTTTTGTAACTTTATATTATTCAAAAAAGACGGAAAGAGATATTTATTTAACCTAGAAGACATACTTACAAAATCCCAAAACCAACTCCTATCGTTCCATGTCAATGATTTGTAATGAATACATATATGAATTGTAATACAGCAAATTAAATCACTTTATAAAATAAGAATTTCAGTGGTAATAAAATACAAATCGGTTAACATATTTTTATGTTAAACTGAGAACCATGATAATCACTTTTCAGGCCACAAGTAAAGAAATTAAAAAATAAAATGAAAGTGCAGTATGCAATCAAAGGCATCAATTCTTATTTTTTCTTATCATTGCATGAGTGATGAGGTAAACCTGGCTATTGTTTACTTCATGGTGTTAACTTTGTCCAATCTTAAGTAACAAACTTTATACAAATTTATTATTTTTATAATGGGATAAAATATTTTGATCAAATTCTAGAAAATAATTGACAAAATAACATTTCAAGCATAGCAAACAAATGCGTTAGCTTACCACAGAGATTGATGGTTTTTAAAGAGCTTCAATTTCTTGTATCATTTAAAGCCATTTGTGTCCATTAAAAATTTTTGAGATAGGCTGGTAGGAGAGGGATGGGGTTTTGGGATTGTCTAAGGTTCCCCCTGATGGTGAATAACTAACTGTCCCGAGGTCAGATTTTGTTTATTAAATAATAGAGGTGGTAAGTTTAGGAAAATCATGCTGTAGGTTTATAAAAAGGAATAATTTACTATTACATAATCAATAAAACCTTACATTATATAATTTAGATTCATAATTTTTAGAGTGGTTTTAGACAACATATATTTGGCAAAAGTATTTAATATTTTATAAAGAATTTTGACTAAAGTAACTAATTCCTTTTTTAACATTGCATAACTGGCCTTCATTCTTAAAGGTTCCTTTGTTGAATTAAATTAATTAATGTTTAATTTTGCATTTTAATAAAACATCAAATCAATGTCATCTCTCAGCAAATAGTAATTTGTTGTTGTGGATATTTTACAAAATGGTGCAGCTTTTATGTTATAGGTTAAAACAGCTTGTAGGTTACAGCTGGGAACACAATAAATAGGTGTCAGTTTTTTTTAAAGATATGATTCCGATAATGTTATTTATTTTGTAAACTGGTTACTATGGTAATAAATATTGTGTTTTTTTAAATCAGCTGACTATTCATCAATCAAATATTTGTTGTCACTAATTAACCTAATGTAAAACTTTAGGAAAATGTCGAATTTGTAACATCCTATTTAAAAATTTATAACTACAGGTATTTGAAAGCAGTGTTGATGACTCATCTTTGGATGGAGAGCCTTCATTCGAAAAAAAAACCACTGTTATCGCTTACATATTGCCACTGACAGATTGTCTAAAAAATACTAAAATGTGGTTAATTTTTAGCCTATACCAAATGCAGGGGAGGAACAATTTCAGAACTTGCTACTCAGTAAGAGTGTACTAAATGAATTTTAAACACTTGATAAAGTATCTCAACGTAAATACCAACAATTTTAATTCAAACGCTATTAAATTTAGCCTAGTAGAAAGGTGTGGCGACTGTAACAAATTTTAGCAAATTCTTTTAAATATATTCCAGAACATAACTAATACTTTAAGGACGATTAAACTGTAAGCTGTAACTCAATGCAAAAAGATTACAATTGCTATATTTAGGAAACGTAGGCTCTATGTTGGAGCTATCTTTGAGTATTAATTTAAATAGGAACTCTATTTTAGTGTAAGTCTAAAAAGCACAATGTATAATATAACAATTGAATACAAGTGACTGCGCACAGCTGACTAATACTTTTAGAAAGTATTGGACTCCACCCTAACTTGCTCAACAGTCAACATAACAGCTGATCTATGTAACCCTACATTCTTATTCACAGTTCCATGTCAGCTGACCTCTTTATTCTTTGTATAAGTATACAATTACTAATTAATTTGACCTATTTGCAAAAGCATGTATTTCATTAAAGTAGAAAGCATTTAAAATTATGTAGTAATAAATAATATTGAAACTAGTATATAAAAATTTTTTATATATATTTTGATTATACAGAGTTATTAATTTATGATGAGTAAACCAACCAATGAGGAAATCATTTTGACCACATTGTACATTTTTGTGATCATGAAGGTTTTAAGATAGAATTTGTTGTGCAAACTAGAGTTGGTATAGTGACAACTAAATATAAATATTTATTTGATTAAATACATAATTAATATAAATTAATAATTATTAGTGTTTAATATTCCATAATGGTAACCAAATCTTTATAATTCATCATGTTTGTAAATCTGTGTGTCACAGCCTAATAATTCTGTCAATATACCGATTTTAATGATTCTATTTTATAGAGAAGTACTTTAAGTACGGTAGCGTTCAAAAATAGAGGATTAAAAATAAAGTGTGAAATATATTTTTGGTAAATTTTGAAATACATTTATTTGTGTAGGCCTACATATTGCAGTCATTACCAGTGAGAATTCCGCAAAATTTCAATCAATTTTTTTGTTTCATGTTCCTAAAAAGAACCATAAAATTAACTAAAAAGTTTGTATGGATAACACCTGAAATTTGAACAAATTACCTCCATATATATAATATAAAAATGGAAAATCTAGGTCAAGTTTGTTATTGGATAGAAAGACAACAGAAATGAGAAGGGTTTTTTTAAAAAAAGGACCAAAAACTTGCTTAAAAAGTTCTTACAAAACAACACATTTGCTCAAGCGGTGCAAAAAATAGTGGTTGAAGAACTTGTAACAACAAAACTCACTTGTTACTAACAAGACACAGAACCAAACCGGTTTAAAGATATTGTGTAACAATTTTAAATATTTAAAAGTCTTATATAAAACAATTTTTAATACAACCAACCAAGGGATGACTAAAATGAAGTCGTACAACAAGAAATTCACTACCTCTTAGTAGACACAATAACAAGCTCATTTATAATTGTTGTAAATCTTATAAATATTATTAAAACATTCCTAAATACAAACGGTATCAAATCCGTTCAAAGTTATTGAAAACTTTCTAAATATTATCTAAAATCTTCCTTAGTAGGAACTGTATCAATCCATTCAAAGTTATGG
>JAGFPH010018034.1:0-16827 GCA_018207615.1 Philaenus spumarius | reverse complement strand
CACAGATAATTCCACTAAATATTTTTTGGGGGTTCAGGGAGCACCAAAACAGATAATTCCACTAAACATTCAAATTCTAAAATTTTGACGAAAACAATACTTTCTCCATATACTACGTATAGGATGGAGAAAGTAAGAAGCTACACTATACCTGAGAAACATAGCCTATGTAACTCGGGGATAGTGTAGCTTTTTATTAGTAAAACTATTTTTTCAATCGGTTTAGTAGTTTTAGAGATTATCCCTACATACAATGAAAGAAATTTTACCCCTTTATAATATTAGTATATATTGATAAGGCTAGGACTAACAAAGAAATGATCGAGAAAGATGTTTCACGGTGATGATGCCTGACAGCAGTGTACTTCTTAGCATGATATCACATTAAACATGTGACAGTGTGACATCATGTGAGCCCAGTGTGTCCCAATATGTGACGTGACGGCAGTGTGTTCCTACCTTTATTGATCAACACTTGTTGATATCTGTTATATATTTTACAGTAAACTTATGAGGAAATTTGTTTACTAGTTCGTTCAAATTAAAACCGAAAACGTATAATTAGAGTTTTGATAGACAATGAATGCTTATTCTATGTGTGTTATGTGTGGATAGAATAGTCTTTATAAAAGAATATAAGGCGAATGTTTTGGAGGATACAAATTCAATTCTTTAGTGGTAAATTTATGTCCCTTTTCAATATTTAGACTAAACTAGTTTTTGCACCATCAATTAACCTCTTAGTGGTGCTAAATGATTGTAACCTAATGGTAAAAACAATTTCTCCTTGCTGTCTGGTCTCATAATAAATACAAATACTTAAACAGTCCTTACGAGAATCTTCTTTTCTTTTGTTACTCTGGTTCGTCCCTGATTGGCTCAATATTCTTGTTCACACGTACAAACACAGTCTATTTGTATTGTATTATTTTAACAAACTTTAATTTACTATGTCCTTTTAACAACTGTAGAAGATTGTTAATTTAATCACCTTCACTCGCTTCTACATGAACATAATGAGTTTAACACAAGTGATAGGTGCTGGCGTATCTAGTCCTCAACGGCTCTCCACCAGCACCCACTCAGGATAGGCAGGATATACAGCACCCATCATCCAGCACCCATCATCCAGCATCCATCATCCATCATCCATCAGCCATCATCCATAATACATCATCTATCATCCATCATCCAGCATCCATAATCCAGCATCCATCAACCATAATCCATAATACATCATCCATCATCCATCATCCAGAATCCAGCATCCAGCATCCATCATCCAGCATCCATCATCCATCATCCAGCATACATCATCCATCATCCATCATCCAGCATCCATCATCCATAATCCATCATCCATTATACATCATCCAGCATCCATAACCCGTCACCCTTCAGCACCACTAACCACCAGAACCACTAACTATCAGCAATGAAACTACCACCACGAGGCCAACCGCAATTACGAGGGTACTGGAGTTACTTCTAGTAGGGCCCCTCGCACCTGTGGTACCAGTCTAAACTTCTGCTTAAAGGCCAAGACTGGTCACTGGCCCGCCAAACGAATGGCTATGGTTTTGGATACACCTTCATGCCCCCTGAACTACAATGAGAATTCTGCGACACTTCAGATCTCATGAAAGCCCATGCCCTACAAGAAGCAGGTCCTCGTTGATGACATGGTTTCCCAAGTCCCGGCGAACGAGTAACCGCCAGGCATCATTTACGTGCATACTTTACCCAACATAAATACATCAATACCGAAGTTAGCCGCCCGTTACCCACATGCTTGCTTGGACATGGGATTAAGTAGGTCCCCTAAGGTTTTAAGGGTTAGCACCGTGGAGATTTCACTAGCTTGTACAAAAAAAAAAAAGACATTTTCTATGGTTTTGAATGTCAATTTACTATTGTTCTTCCTTTTGGCCGAAATAGCAAGTCAAAAGAAATGTGTATTATTATTATTATTATTACCACTAATAGAACCTATATTCACTATATTTAAGTGATAAATACCATAGAAATAGGGATTTCAAAGAGTGATAACTAACTTCACCTATTAAGAAGATGAACTAGATTTTTACAAATTCTGTTCTATCCATTTTATTCTTCTAATAACGATTCGAAAGGTGTATAATATAAGCAGCGCCCATCTTTTAAAACTATATATGTGCTTTAGATTTAGTCTTTTGGAGTTGTATGGCACGGCAATGGAAGGTACTCTGTTGCAACTTTGCCAGAAGGGGTAATTTCAAACAATTACCTTAGTGGGAAATGTAACACCGTTAGGCCATTTAAACTACTTGTCTTTGAAGACAATGCGAGCCGCGAGTAAAGTGAACAGCTGATGGACTTCTTGTTCACACAAAGCACCTGTGAAATAGACAACGCACCCACTCCTTTGTTCGTTTTAATAACATCAATTTGTGTGCTCCGCTCAAGGTTGTAGGCTGGAATCTGTTATTCTAATACCACCGAGGGTTGTGTAACAGGTGTCCGTTGTAGACAAGAAGGTTATCGTTGCATCATTGGGATAAGTAAGGAGGCGGAGGTGTACATTATAGAGCTATATCTGAGCAAATATCCTGCGGAATTAATTATTTAAACAATGGTGAAACCTCTCTCTGCTAGCAATGAAAATGTTAAGCCTTGTAATGCGTACCAATTGAAATTATACCCTTTATAAAACTACAACTATAAAAATTAACAAAACATAAGATTTTACGTGTATTTCTTGATATATATAGTGTTAAAAAAATCTTTCAGAACTCTGGTATATGATTCCGCATACGAAAATGCAGAAACAAGTTCATATAAAGGTACGTCCTGAAACGTTTATTGTTCTGTCCATCTGTCTGTATGTGTTTTTTACTTAATACGTTGTATCTTAGGATCCACTGAAGATATCAACTTCAAACGTGATACATGTATTACAGTCATCTTATAAGTCCCATTTTGGTATTGGATATCAAGTTTATACTTTGTACCATTTAAAAATGGCAGCCATTTTAGGTTTCTAAATCTCAATCTCAAAATCAGTAAATTTTACAAAAAAAGTTGCTTCATCTCCTAAATTCCCCAATAATTTGAAATTATGTTAGCTAAGAATTTGAATTCCCCAATAATTTGAAATATGTTTAGCTTTGAATTTGAAATCCATAATAATTTGAAAGATGTTTAGCTACGAATTTGAATTCCCCAATAATTTGAAATTTGGTTAGCTATAAATTTGAATTCCCCAATAATTTGAAAGATGGTTAGCTTTGAATTTGAAATCCATAATAATTTCAAAGATGTTGGCTGCAAATTTCAATTTATCAATAATTTGAAATTTGGTTAGCTACAGATCTGAATTCCCCAATAATTTCAAATTTGGTTAGCTACGAATTTGAATTCCCTAAAAATTTGAAATTGGGTTAGGTACGAATTTGAATTCCACAATAATTTCAAAGATGGTTAGCTACAAATCTGAATTCACCAATAATTTGAAAGATGTTTAGCTACGCATATGAATTTCCCAATAATTTGAAATTTGGTTAGATAGGAATTTGAATTCCCAATAATTTGAAATATGGGTAGCTACGAATTTGAATTCCTCAATAATTTGAAAGACGGTTAGCTAAGAATTTGAATTCCCCAATAATTTTAAAGATAGTTAGCTAAGAATTTGAATTCCCCAATAATTTGAAAGATAATTAGCTATGAATTTGAATTCCCCAAACAGTTGAAAGATGGTTAGCTTTGAATTTGAATTCCCAAATAATTTGAAAGGTATTTAGCTACGAATTAGAATTCCCAATAATTTGAAATTTGGTTAGCTACAAATCTGAATTCCCCAATAATTTGAAAGATGTTTAGCTACGAATATAAATTTCCCAATAATTTCAAATTTGGATAGCTACGAATTTGAATTCCCCAATAATTTGAAAGATGTTTAGCTACGAATATGAATTTTCCAATAGTTTGAAAGATATTGAGCTACGAATTTGAATTTCCCAATAATTTGAAAGATAGTGAGCTACGAATTTGAATTGTCCAATAATTTGAAATATAGTGAGCTACGAATTTGAATTTCCCAATAATTTGAAAGATAGTGAGCTACGAATTTGGATTCCCCAATAGTTTGAAAGATAGTGAGCTACGAATTTGAATTTCCCAATAATTAGAAAGATAGTGAGCTACGAATTTGAATTTCCCAATAGTTTGAAAGATAGTGAGCTACGAATTTGAATTCCCCAATATTTTAAATATAGTGAACTACGAATTTGAATTTGCCAATAATTTGAAAGACGAACTCATTACTATTAATTGCGTTTTTGCAGTTTTATGGAAATGCGTATTTTGATGAATTAATGTATAATTTCACGAGTCTAGTTAAAAAAGATTTTACTGTTAAGTTATTTTATAAATCATACATTTATGTTCTAAAGCCATTATTCACTAATCAAAATTTTAGTAATTATTTGTATTTTTTAATTTGTTCCTTAAATGTATAGTTCTTGAGATATTGTACTTTAAAACCAATCTTAATTGTAAGTAATTAATGAAAAATTTCAAAATTTTCATGTTTTGAAAACAATTTATCATGTTCGTATTCCTTTTACATATAGCCTATATATATTTTTTTTAAATTCTGAGTCAATATAGTTTTTTGACAAAAATCGATGCAGTAGATGTTCAGATGTAGATATTAATAGGCATTTGTGCCTACTCCGAAGTACGAGTGCTAGTATATATTCGAAAATAAAACAAATAAAAAAGTAATTTATAGCCATAGTTAATTTTTGAATTGTTACATATCTTAGGTGTAATACCTGAACTTTTTTTGTATTAAAAATGTGTATAACTCTGCAACAAAATGTGGCTTAAGATTAAACACAGTAATGTTTATTTTAAACACAACATGAGCATTTAACTTTATTTTGTACTTTTAATTTGACAACAATTTATTTGAAACAATTTAATTTAGTTTCCGTCCATCTGCCTGTATGTGTTTTTCACTTAATACGTTATATCTTAGAATCCTCTGAAGGTAAAAACTCCAAACTTGTAACATGTATTACACCTAATGACTTCCATTTTGGTATGGAATATCAAGTTTATACTTTGTACCGTTTCCAAATGGCGGTCATTTAATATGTCCTTGGTTAATATTAACTGATGCAGAATAAGTTAGGCATTATTTGCAATTAAAATAAACAAGTTACATTTGTTGTTTCTAGTGCGTTTAAATATGTTCGTTTTTGTTTAAACTTTTATAAATTATAAACTTTTATTTTAGAAAGAAACAATTTGGTTTACACATGTTTCATACTCGTTAAATCATTGAACCAAGCTTTGCTCAGGTAATAATTTAAATTTAATGTATTAGTTCTTAGTGGATAGCAATCAATATGTAATTAGGAAAAACTTCTATTGATACAAAACATACCAATTCGCTGTTCTACTACGACAGATTCCTATATTTGATTTTTAATTGAACAATTTATTGAGCTTAAATACTTTGTTGAATAGCACACTTTCATATATAAAATTTAATTAAATTACAAGTGAAAAAACATGGACCAAGACCGGGATTTGAACTCAGGACCTTCACCATTCCGTGGTAACGCTCTACCAAGTGAGCCATCTGGTGCGATTATGGCGGCTCAGCTGGTAAAGCGTTACCAGGCAATGGTTAAAGTCCTGGTTTCAAATCAAGGTCTTGGTAAACAATTTTCACTTGAAATTTAATGAAATTAACTCTTGCTGAGGAAGTGTGTAAGCAGAAAAATGATCAAACATTTTAAATAATACAATTTAATATAATCTAGAGTCTTGATAATTCTCATCTTCTTAGTTTGTGGAGTCGGACTTACAGGAGTCGGACTTATAATCCTAACCCGAGCAGTTTTACTATTAATTACTTGACTATCCAAAAATCCATAGAAAATTCATAGGCGTAACCAGGGGGGGGGGTTATAACCCCCCCCCATTGAAAAAATATTTCGGACTTTCTTTATATTAAAATACCTAACTTGTTTTAAACACCTATGCAAATGTTAAGCTACAATAAATTATCAATATATTGCCGACATTATATTTGGTTGAATTGGGCACTGACACTTTATTTTATATAGATGCAGTGCAATGTATGAAAGTATAGTGTTCTAAAGGTAGCTCACGGCGTTTTCCGCCACAGATTATTTGCCGTCGCCGTCATATCAACAGCGGCGCGAAGGAGAGTAATAAGAGAACTCGCGCGCGCGCCGCGCAGCGCACAATGTATATGCACCTTAAGATCATACACATTCGTCGGAAAAATAAACGACCTAGCCGCTGACGGTAGATGCGCAGCCGCTCGCTGCCATTACAATCGATGGATTTTCCATCGTCTCCGCCGAAACAGTGGCGAATGTGACCAAATACGCGCCAATTTTCCTTATTTTAGTTTTTTTTTTCCGTAGAATACTATCTTTCAGCCGCGAGTGCAGTTCGTCGAATGACGAAACCGATGTTCTTAAATAATTGAAAAATATTTCTTCTAGTTCTCAAATCAGGAGTCACAGTGCAGAATGCTCCAAAATCTTCTCTTCTTTTATTTATTGATTGAACGAACGAAAGTAAGTATTATTTTTTGCTTCCTTTTCAATCGGTGATGAAATAACAATAAAGCGAGAGTTGCTCTCTGTTCATATCAATAAAACATTAAAAGAAATAGATATATTACATAACACACTTCGTGATTATTGAACTAGACACTTCACTTTAATGAATCCCAATGAGGCTTTTTTTGAGATTGGAAGATTTTTAGTGGGTCAAATATTCGATACAATCACACGTTACAAATGTGTTGTCGTAGCTGGGAGTGACGGCACGAAAAGTGCGATCTGCCTGTTCTAGGGTTAAAAAAATCCCCCCCCCCCCCCCCCGCTGTAACCCCCCCCCCGCGGCCGCCCTCGTTACCCCCATGAGAAAATGTAAAAGCCAACGTAGCATGCTTGTAAGCTCTTTAAATCTTGAAGATGGTATTTCTCAATATCTTCAAGACAGAAAATCTCTTAAGCTATTAACTTAACATCACCATAGGACTTAAAACATTGTTTTTTGAAGATTTAGAAAATCTCTTTCAGTAAAAATGAATGGGACTCTGTTTGTTGCAATGTAACACCAGATTTAGCTATTAGGTGATTTAACCGTAAGAACTTTGATACTATTGCATTATATATATCTTGTCGTAAAATACAATGTTCGATGAATTGTGAGGGCGACCTTAGTGTAATCAATAGCAATGTAAAATTTAATTTTATCCGTAAATTGAATAAATAAATGTAATTCGTAGGACCTTCTTTTAAATTGTACACCCATCCTTAGAACTTGTAGGCACAAAACTTTGTTTGCATGAACCACCATATCATTAAGCAAACCGTGCTGTGGTTATAATATGAAAGTGATAATGAAATACAGCTTGAGGAAATCCACCAACATTTACTTGAATTAATTGCTCAGTCAAGGACTAGTTTTGCATATAAATGTCGACCTTCGAAGGTTAGTTTGGCAAACGTGGAAATAAGTACAGTAAATAAAATAAACTGCTCTACTAAATTAAACTTAAATGTTAATTTGTAGGCCTATATAAAAAAAACACAAAACACCATTTTACAAAAATACGTTTATTGGTCAAACGCGTTTCAACGATAAAGTTGTCATCTTCAGTTACGTTTGAGCTACAAAATTATTCTGAAAATGGCGACTTTTGTCGTTGAAAAGCGTTTGACCAATAAACGTATTCTTGTTAGAATTTTTTCTGTTTTTTATTTTTATAAATAGCATTTCTCATGAGTCAAGCTGGATTATATTTTTAATTTTCATGCATGAAATTCATAGTATGAGCTGGTTAAGTTATTGAAAAGGAAATAAAACTACTTCCTGAGAATTCTACTACATTTATCCCGTTGAGAAAAAAGAATGCCACGAAGAAATTAATACATACCTAGACATTTTTCAAATTTACCCACCAGTAGTTTATCAGCTTTCTTATAATAGAAAATTATTCAGTTTTAAGAAACTTTTCTGTTAAAATTTTCAAAAAACTTCGTTTACAATGTACTAGGTTAGGAACCAAACAAACCGATGATTGAAACACTTCTAAAACAGTTGTCACAAATCATGCTTTTGTGACATCATAGCTAGTGGTAATAGCTTTGTCAATTATGTAATCTGACATTTAACATAATTTGCGCCTGTAAATAACACTCTTGTTTTAAATTGTAACAAATAAATTCGAAAAAAAATATTTCCAAAGATTAGCTTGTGTTGTAAACTTGTACCAACTAGATCTAAAGGACTAGAACTGTTATATATATAAAAAAAAAACATAACTATATTTAAACACAGTTCACTCGGAAACATAAGACTCTAACTCAAGTAATTATTATAAAGTCACCCTATTCCAAAAATAACTGTATAACTGTCAACCATTGTCAGGGAAAAAGTGATTGTTTTCGGTCGAATAATTCCTCACTACATGTTTTACTTCGTGATCCACTAGTTACGACTTGGTATTGTTTATACAAAGAAAAAGGAATGCCACCAAGAAGTTCTACTTTAAAGAAATTATTTTTTAAAGATAAGTTTTGGTTAATTAAAATTGTAAAATATACAAATCAATAGACTTTAAATCCATTAAATCGTCGTGGAAAACCTTCTAGAAAACCTTTCCCAAATCAATCGTATTTCAAAAAAATATTCGTTTTGTTTCTTTTGTAGTGATTGTTTATTTCACCATATTATTTTTATTTACTTACTGCTTTTTTTTTTAACATGTTAGCACACGGATTTGAAAATTGTATCAATAAATTAAATATATGACGACTTAATGAAGGGATTTATTGTAATTGAGGAGGTGGCGTTCAAAAAAGGATGTGTCACAAAAAGTCACATGTGGAGATTTTGGTATAATTTTAAAGGTTATTTTAAATACTTTACTAATATAAGCTTAACATTAATCAAAAACAATCTTGTCATATGCTAATTAATGGTTAAAATAGAGGGGACCAAACAAAAAGGGTTTTGTCCACCACTAGTGTTTGGTCAGAAAAGGTTTAGTCCTAACCAGCCAATTACAGGACAGTATCCATGGAAACCGCTACCCATAACGCTTTGTGATTGTTTCTGCTTAGCATGCATATAAAGAGATAACATTATATTTAAAAAACAATATTTTAGAGTAACTTTTCTCTATAATTTAACACAATGATTTCTTAAAATAACTTTTAGTAAAATTATTGTAATTTTTTCCACAAACGTCAAAAAAATGTCAAAATTTAAGTCATAAAGTCATATATTTTTTTTGCTTACTAAAATATTTTAAACCCTCATGTTAAAATCTGCATGTTATTATTCCAAACAAACCAACAAAACAATTATAGAAATATCTCTATTGGTTTCCGAGAAAAATGTTCCTTTGTAGAAAAAAAAACAAGACTTTCGGGAAACGCAGGTTAAACTTTAATACTTGATTTGAAAGCAATTCGTTTTACTTTATTACAGTACTGTTTGTTGAATTGAAGTACAAAAAAGCATATGAAAAATGTTCTGCTCAACATATTTACATGAAATTGGATTTAAATTAAATCTAAAGACCTATACATCATAATAAGCTAAAAAAATATGTTGCCCTATGGGTCATCCAACTCCCCGACAAGTGTTATAAGTCAAAACATTATATTTAAATTTACGTTTTTATCTTTTTACCTTTATCAGTAAAAATTTTACAAGCTTTCTAAAATATAAATAATATTAAAAAAAGTTTTGTCTTAAACGAATCGTTAAATAAAGAGTACTATGAAAATAATGTGCATATTGTGTTTTCATTTGCTATCATTATCACCTTAGAATAGCAAAATCAAAAAAGAATAAGTCCTACTTGAGCTCATTCAAAACAAGTTTTGTCCACAGCTGCCAATCAAGAAAGATTTAGTCCAACATAAAAAGTTTAATATAAAGAAATATCTTAATTTTTAGCCGTTATTGATAAAAAAATAAGGTCTGGGACGAAATTGAGTTTCAACTAAATTAGCTTCGCTCCTTAACAATAGTTAATATAACCGTAACAGTTTTTTTGGCATTTGTGAAAATTAACCTTGATGTGACAAATCCTTTTTTGAACGCCACCTCCTCAATTAGTTCTCTGATCTGAAGATGGGTACTTAGGTTGCCCGAAACCGCGGTAATCACAACGTAATTTTAGGATTGGATAAGACAAAAAAGCAGGTATTGTACATATTTAATTTATTGATATACTTACTATTATTATTATTATTATTATTATGTAAACTATACTTGTTTAGATGTATACATGATATATCTTCGTTCATTTTACAAACTAGCTGTATTTGGATTTCTAAATCAACCTGACATTAAATTTTATTTCTTACAATTATGTTAGGATGAACAAGTCTAGACAGTGGTTCTTAACAAATCACCACGGGGGACTGTGCCGGTGAACCTTAGGCAGAACATGCGAATGTAACCCAGGATCGTTATTTGGTACATTATTAGGCAGTGGTAATTCCGAAGTTAACATATTATGGGCAAGTAGGTAGATGTCAAAGTGTAAGATTTACTGCAGTCCACAGGAAGGGCTATCTCAGCGTAACATAGCTTGCAGGAATAGAGTTATTCCTGAACATTCCTCCACTCTATATGAGTTTAACGTAGGAGGAGTATCTAAAGCTGCAAAATTGATAAATTGGAAGTAAGAAGGAAGAACAAATTTACATTTTAACGTAGGTAATTTTTGTTATATTAGAATAGAGGCATCAATGTTATATCTGGAAACAGACAGTAGTGTACCAAGCTTTAGCTTTAAAACAGGTTACGAGCTCAAAATTCCACAATCAAATTTTTGACGAGGAAGACAGATAGGAACGCCATTTGGCTTCACGGAACCCTGCTCACGTGATGCTGGTGTTTTGTTTAAAAACTAAAACTACTAGAATCGTATCCTCTACAATCTGAGGAATTTCAAGTACAGTACCAGTCTAGAGTATCTTTAGCCAAGAGTATTAAGTTCTGATTAGATATTCAAGTCGTACTGATATCCATAAAGTCCTTCAAAGTTTATTGCAGGGAATCAGAATTTTCAACCGATGTTGGCCGAGGCACTGTGGAATCCAGAGCAAGCTGGAAGAGAAAGATCATCCACTATTGTTGTCTGCCTTGAAGGATAGTCTTCATGCGAAGGGATTTACAAAGAGGGTAGGTACAGTGGTGAGTAGAGGGGGCAAGGTAGTTTTCTGAAATATGGAGTAACTAGAAAACCTAATTACGAAGACGTATTGCCAAATAGAATAGAAGAGAGGATTTGCTTTCCTTCAGTAGCTGCTATTTCCTTGACCCAAGAGGACCCAGATACAGCAGTTTCCGCGAAACTCATTTGAAAATATCTATTAACAGCCATTTTGTTTTAGGAAGATAAACGTTGCGAACTAAATATCCATGTTAAACAGTACACTCTGTAAAATATGTAAGACTAATTACCACTTATTTTTACACGCATAACTGGTTGAATACTTACCATTACATAAGGCAAGAGACAAATATCCCGGATACCTTATATCATTAAGTATACCGGTAGTATTGACAGTACTCATTAATACGAGTCAATTAGTTTCATTATAGTCACAATCAGCTGTCCAAAGCAATGACTGACAGAGCTTCTAACAGCTGATTAATTAAGGCCAGGGTCGTGATAATTTCAACGTTTGTATTATATGAGTTAATTTTGTAACTAAAACATTGCAAAATCCTTGAATATAATATGTTGTAATCGTTTTCTGTAAACGATAATCTTGTAGTGAAAACGTATATAGGCGTACCGCGTCCAAAACATATAAAAATGTTTGCTGGCAGTGAATCGGATTTTACCGTGACGCTCTATTTCGTCCCGCTCTACTATATATAGTACACATATGTATATAGCAGAGTACAAAGTTTACTTGGTAATACCTCTGAAATGGACGATGTGCTTCCTCATTTCATAAATTGTCTTAAAATAGTTTACATGGTAATACCTCTGAAGTGGAAATTGTGCTTACTCATTTCGTAAATTATGTTAAAATAGTTTACTTGGTAATATTACAGATGATGGGTGAAATCAGCTGTTAAACGAATAGGTAGGCCTATTTCTTCTTTAAATTTGTGTAAAGAAATATATTGATGATAAAAGGTTGTATTTATGCATAGTTTGTAACCTCCAAGCATATTTTCATAACGTATAGCATTCATTAGTTATATAACTGGTATTTAAAAAAATTCTTCTTCACAAGACAATATAATGATTGAAGTTGTAAACATAACCTCAAACTATAATATACACTGGGTTTACAGATGATGGGTGAAATCAGCTGTTATATTAAATGTTACTCCACGTATGTAAGCTCGTACACTCGCTTTTATAGGAGTCGATTATATTACATACATGTTGTATACATGCACATTAATACAACCATTCATACATACATCAGTACTACTGTCACTCAGGCAACTAGAAAATATACTATATTTATTAAAACAATTAATAAATTTCAACGAATATATGATTAGTAATTCAATTCTTGTATTAATTTCCACCTATTTTGCCATGCTTTTTGGGCATATTTCTCAAAGTGGGAACAATCCCTTCCATTTAGATATTGCCTTGACAACAAAAATCTTCCGAAGGATAATATTTGATATTCCATAAACCAAAACTAGTTCTTGGATATTATCTATTTTTCCGAAATTGTTTGGAAGCCACTCCTCTGACATGCCTAACGCCCTCATCACATAATCGATATGCAATTTAAAAGTGTAGAAAAACAATTTCTCTAAACCGAGTTCTAAATGTAAAACATAATTTAGTGTGTTATCGGGTAATTGAAATATACGTTTAGCAAAACAAAATAAAAGATGTTCTAATTGAATAAACTGTTAGAGACTTGTGCTGCGTAACATATCAGTGATCCTTGACCACTTTTCCGATAAAGGATGATACCTAGTGAGGTATCATCTGATTATATAGGCCTACATAAATAAAAACGTAAACGTTCGTTTGTTCAAAATCTTAACTCTCCGAAACTTGCTCGCCAATTTCTTTGAAATTTTGGACCAAAGCTGCATTTGACAACAGCGTGTTTTTATAAACATTTTTTTAATAGCGCAATCTGTTGCGCGTAAATTCAACACACAGTACACAGGTAAACCCCGTAATTCAGTAAAACCCGTAACGGGTTATTAGTTAAGTTATGTGTAATAATTGGTTTGTTCGACCCGGCATCCTATACCAACACAGTAAACACAGCAATATTGTATGTACATTTGCTGTCATTATCTTTAACTTATCTAATATCCTTCATTCGATTGTATTGGCAGTTACACCGTCCGATAGGGAATCACAAGGGCTACAAAAAAGGTGTCTTGCCATTTTTTGTTGAAATGTAAGGTTTTTGAGTAGTAAAGGTTTGAAATATTCAAACAGCCGCCATTTTAAAAATAATGATTGGATTTTTTCTTGAGCTATATCATTGTTAGATTAAACGTCGTACCAAGTTTGAACTCAATCCGTTAAACCGTTCTCTTGATATGAATCATTTTGTGCAAACAATTAAATGGCGGATTGCGACTCAACTCGAATTCGAAAACGTTTTACTAAACTTTTTTTATTTATTTCAACGAGTACAATACGATCCAGTACAGCCCACTACGATTTTTAGGGACACCCTGTACTTAATATTTTACGACAATGGAAGCGCTATATACCAAATAATCAGCTTATAACGTACAACGTACGTAATCAGCTGTTTGCGCCAATATTTGCATTAACAGCTGATTACATACTTTTAAACAATTGTTTGTATTTCTAACTTTTATATTAGGCTTTTGTTTTGCCGTGTATATAAGACTTGCTGGTTCTTTTAACCTTCGTTATAACTATTGTTATAAAATATACGGAGTAATTTGATCTAGACATTTAACATTATTTACAATCCTTGCTTTGAGGTTATTATTAATCCAACACCTTAAATGTAAAGAAAACATATCATGTGTGTAAGGTTCCAACAGGGTTGGCATGCGTAGCACGCATGGATCTCCCTTAGTTTACTATACAAACGTTCAATACACTACTAAACTTATCTTGTATCTTTAGCGGCTGCTAGTTATTGCTCCAGATTAACTAGTAGTTATAAATATGTTTTTTTTTTGTTTCACGTCTATTTCACTAACGGATTTTATGTGTTTATTAATTTTATATGATTTAGTGTATTTGTGTATCTAGGGTGCAACATTAAGTTTGTCGCCCGAGTTAATCATCTGACACCCGAGGCGTAGCATTGAACTTTGCACCCGTGATACACACAAAGTTTTTCCTACAGCTACATTTTAAATTAGTGTTTTAGGTTATAAAAATATCTGTTTTACAGAGGTTAGTGCCATAACAATCAAAATTCAAAACATAGACTACATCTGTAAACAGCTGGAGCGCGCAAGGTAAAACAAAGAGGTATAATTATTTGACGCTGAACACATGTAGTTTAGTTTGCGCACTGCTGTGAGTGTGCAAAAACGTACTTTATTAATCAGCTGTAGGAAAATATTATGTCATATTAGTTTGAACTGGGCTTATAATAAACAAAATTATATAAATTTTTGAAAGTGCCATTCAATTTCAAAGCTTGTTTATACCGTAATGAATTTGAATATTTGCTTTGATCCGATTTTAAATTCAAAATCGTTAAAAAAGTTACAATGTAAAATAAATCTGAATCATCGAAAGATACCCGCATTTTACACCAATCTGCGGACGCTCCAGATACCGTTTTGTCATTGGTCCAAGTCATTTTACCGGCCTAAATATCTGTTTAAATATTTGACACAAGTTTAGCAATCCTTAAGTATACAAAAGATTTCGCTGTTTGGCGTTACGTACTGATGCAACTAAATAACATGATCGATTATTCACATCGCATTGAGATCGGAACAAGAGCGAAAGTGGTCCGGATCACAGCAATCGATTTCATGCTTTTTAAAATTTTAATTCAGCCTTATAAAGCCGATTGCTGTAAAAACCGAGTTATTGTTGGCAATTTACGAGGATAATTTCACATTATTTTTATAATTAAAACTGGACGGTGTATTGCTTTTAATTAATAGCTATAAAATTAGTTGGAAAGTGAATACTTATACATAAAAAGGTGTATCATGGAAAATATAGTTAGAAAAATAATAATTTACTGATTCAAGAACAATGGGTAAAATAAAGTCGTTAGTAAAATTATGATTTAATAAAGGGTTTGGATTTAAAATACTTCAAATGACTGATCACAAATGCATATTGGATAAGTCATGATCAATTATTTTTACTATTATTATTATTATTATAATTATTATAGTGCTGCAGTAACAGTACTGGGGAAGATTTATGTTTACCTTCTACGTTAACAGCATTCTTAATAATGTCGATCAACCAACTGTAAGGGAAGTTTATTATTTAGGTTAGAAAGTTTAACTTACATATAATAAAGGAATAACTTAATTCGTAGTCAAAGTCTGCATACGTTTTGCATTATTAATAATTGAATCAGTCATTTGCGAAACAGCTCATCCCCAAAGAAGTAAATTTTCGGAAAACTAAAAAAAAACATTCTTGTGGCAATATTTACCATTTTACTATTGTTATATTTTTTTTAGGTAAGTAAAGGGGTCTAGTAAGGTAAGTATAACATAAACAATATTTACAAAATATTTATTTTTGCGTAAAAAAATTTAAAGTCGTCGGAGATGTGTTGTTTCTCAAATGACTGACGACAGCACATCAAACAAAAATAACAAATTAGTAAAAGAATAATTAAACCTCTCACGAATATAAATTATACAGATTCAAACTTAAGAAAAACCAAGCAAACTTCTCCTAGATGGTGCTGATAAACTTTTTTTACTTTACACGTAATATTTATATCGATAGTAACTGAAGTTTTGTTGATTTGTCCGTTTTCTTTAATCAAGCCATATCCTAGTGGATAACGTTGCGTCTTCCTGATCAGAAGATGCTGGGTTCGAATTTAGGCTAGGAAGACCAGATATCTAATCATATCTGTGGTTTGAGGGTAGGAGGGCGGAATAAAGCAAACGGTGGTTGGGTCGCTTCCAAGCTGACGGGATATGACTAGATATCTGGTCTCCGGCTGTGGCTGTTTTGCATAATTTTACTAAGGTATTTATGTATGAAAAAATATATTTACTAAAAAATAAAATTTTATATAATTTAAAAATTTAATAACTAGATAACTAGAATAACTAAGCGATTTTATATACTATTTCATACGTAAAACAGAAAGAACTATTCTTTCTTAGCAGATTGATATATAATATTAACAATAATAAACATTTTTTGCTTTTTTATTATTTTTTTACTAACATCCGGCGCAATCGGATTTCTCTTGATTTCACCAATAATTTTATATGGCTAACTCAATATCGGCGAAAAATGGAGATGGGGTGTTTCTCAAATGACTGATTCACTGGTAAAAAGTTTTTTGAGTAATGTATATTTGGAAAGTACCTTATATATAAGTTATTTTTACCACCACTACTACACAAACTTCCTTAATTTATTAACTGAAAACAGTTTGCCAAACAGCTGATTCCCCCAAATCATTATTGGCACACGGTTTACTTGCGCACCGTTCTTTGCGCACACTATAGTGAAACAGTGTCCGAACAGCTGTTCAAAACAATGTAAAGTGTTACAACTTTGTCATAACCTGAACGTTTGTTAAGAGTGGCCTATTTGAGTTCTAATCC
>JAGFPH010018033.1:0-16828 GCA_018207615.1 Philaenus spumarius | reverse complement strand
TTTTTTTTTTTAAATAAATAGGATCCTATATTACTGTAAAATGGGATGTTTTTAAATTCTGTGTTAAGGTAATTTTAAATTAAGTAAACAATAATGTTCCTACAGTTATTAAGAAAACATTTACAATCCAGTTGTTTAAACGGTTCAAGATGTAATTTAACAAACAGAAAAGATTTTATTCACGTGTTTGACAAAAAATATAAAGAAACGAATCAAAGTAGATTTAATTCCTCTCAAATTCTTGTAAACAATATACTAACCTCCAATTTGAAAAAATATTCCACGCTGTAACATTATAAGTTTTACTTATAATTTAGACCACTATGTTGTTAATGCAGGATGTTTCTTAAATAGGAAGGCAAACTTCTGGAGTGGATTCCTTAAATAAAAATAAATAAAACGTTCCTATAAACACATGCCCTAAAACTCTTCGTTTTCCAGATATCCGCCATTTTTTTACAAACTAATTCATATCTAGAGAGTTTGACTGGTAGTTCAATGATCTATCTCAAGAAATACCGTACGCGATAATATCCAATCATGCGTTTAAAAATGGCTGTGGTCAGAAAATTTCAAACCTAAATTAATCAAAAACGTACATTCTAACAAAAAATGTCAAGACACCTTTTTTGTAGCCCTTTTGATTCCCTATCGGGTGGCGTAACTGCCAAAACAATCGAGTGAATGGTAATAGGTAAGATAAAGATGTTATATTCATTTTTGATAGCCTTAGAACCACATATATTTTATATATATTATTTATTTTCTTAAATAAAGTATAAATAATGATAACATACATTCTTACAGCAGCAAACAGGATAATATGTCAGTGATACATAAAATAAATAAAGGTCACACCATGAATGTCATTGAAGAATATTAGATTTATAAACACCACAAAATCAATCCAGAAAAAATCTTACATGCAAAATTGAATTATGCTTCCAATTGCCTTTATGATCTAATATTTTGTCAACGACATAAAATCCAAGAGACATAAGAAAATCTAGTAGGGCACAAGGTATAATCTGATAAGAATTGAACAGAGCTGCACCTTTATCTTTCCAAATCAGTCTTGGAGGAAGTAGGCTACACCAGAATGAGGTACCTCTCAAGTGTAGCAAAGTTGAACAAATTTATTAATTTGTGTGACCTGTACGAAAAATGTACGAAAATATATGTTACCGTAAGTGTTTTGTATAAGTGTTTGAGTGGGCATAGATAGCTGGCCTGATGATGCTGCCTGTGACAGTGAAACATGTAGCCACATAAAAGGTAAAGTACAAATACAGACTACATTTGACAGGAAATAAATAATATATATAAAGATATTAACAGCATATTTTGGATACAATATTGTTGTGGTTATTGTGTTGGTATAGGACGCCGGGTTGAAAAAATCAATTATTACAAATAACTCAACAATTAATAAAATTATCCTTCATCCGATTGTTTTGACAGTTACACTATCCGATAGAGAATCAAAAGGGCTACAAAAAAGATATCTTAATATATTTTGTTAAAATGTATGGTTTTTGAGTAATTTGGGTTTGAAATTTTCAAACAGCCGCCATTTTGAAATGCTTTATTGAATATAACAGCTTATTTCTTTTGAGACTGATCATTGTTAGGCTAAACGTCATGCCAAGTTTGACCTAAAATTTGAGTCAAACATTTCTCTAGATATGAATAACTTTGTATAAAAAACAAAATGGGGGACATCTGGAAAACGAAGTGTTTATGGCACATGTTTTATAGGAAATTTTTTTATTTATTTTAATGTAAGGAACCCATTCCAGAAGTTTGGCGATCTATTTAAGCAACACCCTGTAATATAAAACAAACTCATTATAAATTGTTATTTAGATGCAACTTAACTTGGAGAGGCTATATTATACACTTTTAGCAAGGTTTATAACTTTTAGTCTCTATGAAATTTTTCTAACAATAAAGTCAATTATTGCTACTGGTACGAACGAGAGAAATAAATATTCTTTTTCATAAAACTAAAAACGTATTTTTCTGGAGCATTTGTCGCATAAGTTATAAAGAAACGAGGTAAATTAGATTCAATGCTCGCAAAAAACTTGTTATTCTTTTCCCTCGCTTTGGAAAAAGATTCCAAGTTATAACTATTCCAACTTCTATTTGTTTTCTCATTGTTTCTTTATAGTAAAATAAACGGATTCGATAAAACTATTATTTTTCTTTAAATTATTATTTCTACTTTCTGAAAGTAAATTCAACTGAAAAGAATAGCTTTGATTAACAATATTTTTAGAACAATAAAAGGGAAAATTAACTTCAAACTAGATGTTCCACTCAACGTACTTTTTTAACCGTTTAGAAAGATGTTCTTTCATTACATTTTACACTTTAGATTCTGTTACATGCATTAATACAGCGGAACATTAATATTACTGTAATTAGGGTAGTTGCCCTTCTGCAATTACTATCCCTTAATTGGCTTCCCACCCTTCCCAACCTCATCCCCAACTCGACTGTGTGCATTTCTCGCTGTGTGGGATTGTCTAGACTTTCTGCGAGTTACAAGTTATCTATTGTTGATTCATTGCTGTTGAAAACTATAAAGTTGAAATTGTATAAAATAGCTTTATAAACATGTTAAAGATCAAATATTAATACAGAAAAATAAATAACTTTAACATGGGGATAGAAAAACCCAAATGGTAAAATTTCACAATTATAATTTATTACTGAGCAACATATGTTTTCACCGTTACGTATAATCAGGCTATTAAATTGAAATACAGCAATTACCTTAAAACTAACATACAAAAGTAGAAGGAGTGGGAGTGACAATGGAACTGACCAGGATAGGCAAATGGAATGTGGCCTAGGTAAACAAAGCAAGGACAAGGTGTGGTTACATAATGGGTTTTAACAAATTTTTGAGACAAATTTGGCCATTTAAGTTAAAAGTATGATTTTTTAAATAGATCTATTTATTTCCAGACATTCTAGATTATTTAATTTTCTACGTTTTTTTTCCATATGTAATAACTTTACATTTATTTTTGGTATAAATGTATGTCCAGTTTCCAATGAATTATTGGCAAAATTGGAATTAGATTTATTTGCCATACTTCCAGCTACTAATATTAATTTTCCTTAATTCTAGTAGTAATGGACCTACCTGATTGTCCTACATATTAGTTGAGTTATGCAAACGCCCCCAAAAATTGCTATAAATGATTTTTTGTTGAATTTACTTTAATAGATACCAGCTGTTGATAAAAATATAAAAGCCTAGGAAAATCGGGCCTCCGGAAAGGGTAATTTCCAAGATGGCATCGAAGATTCCTGTAAAAATAAATAAATCAAAGTATCTTGAATATTTGTTAACACATAACTTTTATTTTCAATCTAAATAACCATTGAACACCACAAAATAATGTACAAGAAGACATTTAAACTTTATTTACATAAATATCCTAACAAATATACAATTCATTACAATATTGATATAGTAACTGTGCTGCTCTGTTAAAACTTGTTTAATCGTTTTCGTCTTCATCCAACTCTATCGAACCTGAATTGTTCTGCACATTGGCACACTCTTCAAATTGGCATGGCCCACAGGCTGTTGTGCAAGGAAGGCCATACTTTCTACAGGAACATCTTAAGGTTTTACAATTGGTAGAACAGTTACAATGAACGACCTTCAGGAGACTCTCTGGCGCAGCACTCTTTGCAGTCATAATTGGATAGAATCGGTAGTTCTGGATCTTCCAGCCCCACTTTAAATGATCAACCTCATTTTTCTTTCCCATCCATACCAGAATCTGGAGATACGCTCTGCGACAATGCAGTTTTGAAGCACATTCAGTCGGCTGAAGTGATTCCGGCTTTTCGAATAAAGAAGCGGTAACGACCTTTTTGCTGAAAATATTGTATCGCAATTTTAATATGGAATCATTGCATGTACCACCATACAAAATGGGCATGGTCTTACAACCATGTAATCTTCTGTCCTGGTGTATGGCAACTACAATTCCCATTCCATGAACCGTTCCTTTTCTATCTAGAGTTAAAATGTTGTGGTCAACATTGTCTGCTTCTAATAACAAAGCCGTATCTTTTATTTCAGTGCTATTCCCAAGCATGTTTGGGGCAACAACATTAGCGGAAATTTTTCCAAATCTTTGCACTTCACTGTACCTCATCTTATTTAAAGTGTCTATAAGAAATCTGGATTTAAATAAATCATGCATTTGTATAGAAAGGGATAATTGCAAAGGTGCAACTAGCGCTCGAGGGTGGACTGCCTGAATAATTAACTAACCGATGCCAGCAACCTTTTGGTGGTCTTCTTTTCCAACAAACATTGTTTCTAACACAATTCTTAAGATTAAAAAAGTTAGCTTGTGTTTAACCCTATTATATATTTTTTTCTACCTTATCTTGACCCTTTTTGACGTAAGTACTCTAAAAAAACATTTAAACCAAATTTTAAAACAATCTGGCAAGAAATGCGCCTTTTGTACCAGAAAAACTTTTAAAATCAGTACTTTCAGGAAATTTTAGGCGCCATCTTGAAAATTACCCATTTCCGGTATTCCGATTTTCTTAGACTTTTACTACGTTTTGTAATACACAGATTAGATTTAACTAACGATAAAAAAACATTTGTAGCAATTTTTTAGGGTTGGGTAATACATTTTCTTATGTTGACTCGTCTATATTCACAACTACAGTCTCCACATGAAATTGTGTATACTCCGCTATTGTCTAATCTTTCTCTTTTGTCTTTGTTATTGACAATTAATCTCCCTACATTGTTAGAACAGTAAAAGGCTGGTTTATATTTACTCCTATCTATTATTACTTCATTGATTTTATCACTCACATTGTTGATAAATTTAATTCTACAATATTTCATTTTCTCATTACTACCACAATTGGTAGTATAAAATGAATGACCAATCTTAAGTTTCTGTTTTTTGTTTAAAATAGTATCTATTAATTTTACACTATAGCAATTTTCTTAATGGTAATCAATTCAGTATAGAAATATGCAGGGGACAAGGGTAAAGTAACAAGTCTATGAATCATATTATAAAAAACTGCGTGTTTGTAACGGATGGATGATTAGAACTAGCTGGGATGACAACATCGGTATAAGTAGGTTTCCTAAATATATTAAAATAATGGTTTTTAATTGTTTTTGATACTAATGTTTAGGTCTAGAAAGTTTATATTTTCACTCTCCCCGACATCCATAGTGAATTGAATACATTTATTTACAGAGTTGATTATGTTTAAAAGAGTGGATTTTATTTTAAATCGATTCGATGTGGATTTTATTTTAAAATAATCCCCGACACCAACTACTTATACAGGGTGTATCAGAGCGGGTGGCCGGCTTGTATAGCATTTAAACGAGAATACTTAGACATTTAGACTGATAACCCCCTATTTCGACCTTAAGGAATTCAGGGAAAATGTTTTCAACCCTCTAAAATGTCCCAAAAGGGTATTTTTGGGGATGGGGGTTGGTATTCTTGTTTCAATGCTATACAAGCTCTGATGCACCCTGTATAAAGCTAGACGGGTTTACTGATTCACTGACATTAACTATGAGGCATTTCCCGTGATCCTACCCCCCTCGACCTCATACTTGAATTAAAGCTCTCGATGAGAAACTTTCAGAAAAATTGCCAAAAGTTAACATTTTTATTTTTCAAAGCACCTTTTGGGCGGGAGAGATTTTTTCATTTTTCCACTTTGAGCGCGTTTTGTAACAAAACGGTAAGAGACAGCAAAAACTGTTGAATACAAAAGTTGTAGAAAATTAAATTTCAAACTAAAGATTTTCCTTCAGATTTAAGATCCAATCATCCGTTTAGCCGCTATTCACCCGAGAAGGAGCTCCGGCACACAATTCTTCAAATTTCGTATGTTAATCTTATGGAGATAATGATTCATGAGCTTGAGTCAGCTGCCAAATAAAACAGCTGATTTATTCTCGGTCACCCAGATACAAACGAGCCAAAGGTTAACGAGATCTTGAAGCGAATATTCCAACTGCGAGCGAAGCGGAGCGTTCAGGGGCAGAGCTCGTAGTTCACTATAAAAATATAAAATAATGTTTCAGAATTTGTGATAATTTAAAGAACTTCCATCCATTTAGATTTTATTGAATATAACTGTATATAAATTCTGACCTGAGCTTAGTCTCCCTCCAAAGCCAAATCCTCGGTGCGCCACTGGTCTGGTAAGGTTTATTTAGTAAATATTTTCTTTTATCACTTGGCAATGTTTATCTCAAAAACGGATTGATAACTTAGGGGTTAAATTTTTACATTGAGTTTTATAGCGTAAAAGCCAAACTGCAAAAATAAAACAATTCCCCAAACGCCTAATTCAAAATGGCGGAAGTTTATACAAATATTTTATTTTGAATAACTCGAAAACATTCATAAACAATTTTGTTTGATGACAAACCAAATTGTTTTTTAATTTCTTCTCTGAAGCAAAGAATAATCGATTTCATAAAACGTGACAGAAAAATGGGAAAATAACTTTCTTTGTTATTGAAAAGGAGAACGTTTTTCTCGTGGATTGTTTCTAAAGTTTCGAGGTATAAAACGACCGATATTTTAAATTTCGTGGTTAAAAAAAATTATAATTTTCTTTGTTTTTTAGCATTTTTGTTATAAAACTCCATGCCTAGTTTCAACTTTGAATTTAATTTCATTAAGATAAAAATTGACAAATGAAAAAATAAACAAAACAAAATTGGCGCCAGAATGCAAAAATTAGAGACCTTTTAATAAATATATTGTTTTGGCTAGGTAACAATACATAAACGTATTTGTAGATGGTTTTGAAACACCTGTACACATAGTTCAGTAAAATATTATCTAATTAAAAATGTGTATTATTTTTTGCACAAACTCATTGCAAATGATTGCAACGTCACGTCTTCATCTTGAACATTTACAATTCTTGGTATCCACGCTTTGTCAGTAAAATATTTATTGTATCTTTCTCGTGTTAGCCTACGGACTTATAAACATGTCTTCGAAACAGAGTAAATTGAGAGGAAAATTTTTAGGATGGTAGGCTATTCTATTTAATTAAATTTTTTTATCCGCAAGAGGTTCTGTAACGAAACATTGGGCATAATAGCTTAGAAAAACCTACTTTTCCCCGAATAATAACACTTTTATGCTTTCCTACCTCAAAAGAAAGAAACGGAATCCTCGTTTATAGTATGACTCGTTATTCAGTCGGTCAAAGACATATTTCTAATGAGCTGAAATTAGTTATCAAGTTTAAATTTGACACTGCTACAAGCTAACTCGCGCAAATAGTAAAAAATTATTTAACTATACATTTTAAGGCCAAAGTTTGGTATTCAAGAAAAGTAGATGTACGATACGATCATTTTTAGAACAGTTTTAAAAGGATTTAATTAGGTATATAAAAAAGTATATTTAATAACTAGTACATAAAGTGGATGTTTATGGTGCGAGATCGTGGTTTTATGTTCCACGCAAGGCCGAGCACATTACAGATACGATCAAGCATAAAACAAAACAAAACACTTTAAGTACAAGCTTTTGATCATACTGTACTAGAACACTTAATTAATTAAATTACATTATTCGTTTTTCTACAGACTTTAAACACTATTGAATCGATGTCCGACAGTGCTACTATCTGTTGGGAAGCAGCTGAACCTTTTGGGTTTTTGTAACTTTAAAGCACCGCAAATGCATTGTTTACGTAATAGTAGTTTACGCAACGATTGTATTATGAAGGCCTTTAAGCCACGAGTGAGATGTAAGTTGGAACACGAGCGAAGCGAGTGTTCTAAATATCTCACGAGTGGCTTAAAGGCTGAATACAATCGTTGCGTACACTACTTTATCTACGACCAAAAATATACAGGCTATTTGATGTTTGATGTTGATTGTAGATTTAATCATTGAATAAATAGACCAAAGCGAACTAGGTTTCTTATCTTGGGCCAATTCCTCAAAATACGCAATGAAAACATTCTCGGAAAACGAACTAACACCATTTCTAGTTTTCCACTCCATAAACTGGTTATAAACCTTTTCATTACGAAATTTAGATTTTTCTGGCAACAAATTGTTCAGAGCCGAATTTGCTTTTGTATTAATTTCCTCTGGAGTTAAACAAAATTCATCACTATCACTCATGTTTGCGGAATGCGTCAACTCACGTTTGAGGTAAGTTACAATAACACACTAACATCCGGAACGTATGGGTACAATCAGCTGATGTACGAATAGCGTTATTTTTATTACAACTCTACTTCCGTCAAATGACGAGCTCTCATTGGTCTAGAACCTATTATGTAAAGTGACTCCTGTTAGGTAATGATATCATTACCTAATCGGGTTGGCTTTTGGTTTGTAATGTACCTCTTTCTGATGTTACTTGTAATAGCGTTATTGGTGTTTATTGCAATGGTCGTAGATAAAATACTTTAAAACACTTTTAGGTCCTAGTACAATAAACAAGTAAGCTGATTATTGAATTAGCTGACATTTGAGCAATTAGTGAATTAGTATAAATCACTTCACGGGCTTAACGCGAGTGAGTGCAATATTTTTTTTTAGAATTTTGTGACATGTATTTTCAAGATATTGCCAATCATTTTGCTCAGCCCGAAAGTACTTAAGCTTTATTGCCTGTAGTGTTTAGTGCGTGAGTTAAATTTGTTCTTTTCTAATGTTTTATTTTACAATACTTTTAAAGATCTTCTGACCTGTAACTATTGTTAGGTTAACAATAAAATGTAAGATTTAAAACAACCAACTCAGAAATAGTCCTCTTTCTACGTGCAGACAGTAAACTACTACAAACTCCAGTCACGTGTGCACGGGATGAGACGGCTGACTCTGTTATTCCCTGCATAACTTACAAATAATCTCCACTACCAAACCTAGTGACGTCACACTGAAACCTGTACACGTACACTTAACTCTCAATCTCGACTCTTTCAATCAACCTTTTTCCTGTTACATTGTTTTGTCTGCTTCTTGCTGACGCTGCATGTACAGAAACGACGTACTTGTAGACGACTCTGGATCAGGAATTCTAAACAGAAAACATCCTTAAATTATTTTGGAGATGTTCGTACTACTTTTTACATAAATTAACTTGAGGGCTCCACCCTCAGCTCGCCTCGCTGAGGTGCGAAACAAATGCAAACAGATTATTGTATAATCGGAAATGACGATTATTAGGACAGAGGCACTTTCATCGGTGTAGGGTGGGGCCCTTTATCCTGGCGCAAAAAAGTAGGGCCAAAATTTTGATTAGGACAGAGGGATTGAGGTAGGATGGTGAAGAAGCGTAGACCTGAACAGTGACGCACGAGCAGAACGGTAAGAGTTTTTGCGGGAATGACAGGAATTTTGTACATAATAGAAAGTATATTTATTTAATAAATCAAATTAATTTGATGCCTCTGAAACATATATTTCATTAATGTAAAAACCCCTATATTATGTGGTTTGTTTATTTTTATTTATATAGGATGTAAAGAATGTGGAAATTGCTGGGTTTCAAGAAAGATATGTGACTTTTCATTTGAAAGCTCTGGTTCAAATACATATATATATATATATATATACAGGATATTTCATAAAATGTATTTTCTTTGAAATTTTCAAGTTGTATAGCATTGTTGTTTTTGTTGTTCTGCATCAACCACTAAACATCGGTATGCCATGTTTTGATAACTTTCAGTGACAAAGCTCTGTACTTTATTAGCGTTCACCAACAATGTATTATTTTTGTACTCCTATGTTGAGATATTTTTATAAATATCAAAACAATATAAGGAAATTATGGTTTATTTATTTATTTATTTGTTTGTCTAGTAGCTTACATGCTTTCTACCTGGCCCCAGCTTTAAAGCTGATGTGGCCGTTAACAATAACAAACTATACTTTTACACAATACGTAATAGCCTAATGGTTACTTAATTCAAAACAAACATGCCAACAGCAAATACAAATAGAACTGAACTCGGTCTTTAACTGATATTGTTTGTTATATAATACTAAAAACACTAAACTAAACTTGTACCTCCTGCCACAGAACCGACTGATAATAGGCCTACTTTCTACTAAATAAATATATCATAATCTTATTTACAATAACCCTAAAGGCTTGTTTTCTTTATGCGACACACTGCCCAACAAAAAAAATATATTTTACATTTATCTTTCTATTTTATAAAGATAGATATTTTATACAAAAATACATATATATAATAAATTCACATAAAAAAAATTTAACATTAATCTACAACCATTCTCTCTCTTTATTTATATCTCTCAATCACTCACTTTCCATTCATACACCTCATTGTTCAGTCTGTTCTGTGGCTCCAAGTCGTCCCAAGTTGTCCGGGGGATCATTGCCAGCAATTGCTTTTTTCCACATTCTCTTAATTTTTAGGCACACCGTAGCAGTTTTGTCCAAATATACCTGTTCTAAGTTTATTATGCAGCAGAACACGATCTGACCTATTCCCTCTGTAAATTCCCGAGTCTTCGGACACGTCATAATTAAATGTATAGCCGATACTTATTCCCCGCAAAGAGCACATCGCCCTCTATCCACGTTGTCACCCGCCCCTATTTGCCATAAACCTAGTCGAAACCATGCCAAAGCCATTATCTTGTCCCTTCTGTCCAGTATATGTAAATATTTTGCTGGATCAAAAACTTTTCTATCTTCTATTTTCAGAAGTTCTAGCGATTTTTTAATTTGTATTTCCTCCCATATTATTTGGATTTCGATATCTTTTACTTTTCTTTTTATAATTTGCCCTAAACTTTTATTTTCTATTGTTCCATCTAATACCCCCGTTAAGCCTAATTTATTCATTGTATGTTTAAATTTGCCAATCCAGAATTTATCATTATTTGCGTTTTTAACTTGAAAATCAAAACACTTTAGTACCAGTTCCCCTTTTCTCCCCCTCATCAACTTTGAAAAATATTCCCCACACCTAGCCAAAACATTTCCACGCATTGCACCTAGCCCTAATTCCCATTCGATTCCCGCAACTGCCGCACTGTTTGGTAACCCAAGAATTCGTCTTCCAAACATTGATATTACACTCGCCATATTATCTATTTTACTATCACTGCCCCAAATTTCCACCCCATATAGAATTTTTGATAAAACTATGGCCTTAAAGACATTGACCAAAATTTTAAAATTAATATTGGGAGCTTTTTTTAGTAAATTTGTTACCCTTGCTAGCGCTATTTTTCCTTTACTGACTGCCATCCGAATATGACTATTCCATTTTCCCGAGCTACTCAACTCAAAACCTAAATATCTTGTTGATTTAGGCACCAAAATCTTTTCGTTATTTAAGAACCAAAAATGTTTATTACTCTGTTTGTTACCTTTATTAAAAACAACTAAATTTGTTTTCTTTGTATTGATTGTCAACCCTGATTTTGAGCAATATTCGTTTAATAAATTAAGGCTCCTTTGGAGACCCGCAGCAGAAATTGACAGCAGAGTGATATCATCAGCAAACAACAAAGCAGGGATATCCAGACCCGATATGGAGGGTGCAAGAACGCAATCTCCAGGCAAAAAAGAGATAACATCATTTACAAACAAAATGAAAAGGATAGGTGATAGAACACATCCTTGTTTAAGGCCTATTTTGCTTGAAAAACTTTCTGTAATTTCCCCCCCTTTCCCCCATTTTACACACATATTAACCTCTGAATAGATATTTGTTAAAATTTCTAAAATATGATTTGATATACCCATTTTTCTTAATTTATCCCATAAAATGTTCCTATTTACTTTATCAAAAGCTTTTTCCATATCAACAAATGCTGCATACAGCTTCCCCCGTTTTGGACCAGTATATTTATTAATTAAAGTTTCCAAAATAAACATGGTATTTACTGTGTTATGACCTTTTCTAAATCCTCTTTGAAAAATATTTATGATTGTAATTATGGTTTATAATAAGTTAAACCATCTTATTGTTCATGCTAAGTCAAACTGAATTGTTGCTGGCCAATTATATTTTGTGCTACTATTGTGTCATTCAAAATGTTGCGGTATTGTTCACCGAAAACATTTCCATTAATTAATATAGTTTCGATAAAGTTTCTGTCAAGTATGCCCAGTCAAACGTGAACTTTCTGCGAACGTTGATAACGTCCTGTTGTCTGGATTTGTGTCTGATCTCCAGAGAAACTGAAAATTGCGTCATCAGAAATCTACTAATAAATAGCGTCTAATAATCGAAAAAATCTAATTACGTTAAGTTAAAATTACATCGCACAACTAAAACTGTTTATGATAACTAGATGTTCAATGAGTACTGTGGTGAATTTAAACAATTAGAATCACTGAAGCCCCAACCACAAGAGGTTTTATGTAATTGGTGTAACATGTTTCATTTCTCAACCTTGGGCCATTCCCAAGGACAGGGACAAGTACCGTTAGCCGCTTCTACGTGGCTTTTTGAAACAACTCGTTGGCGCGGTCACTTATGGTTGGTTGATCTACCTAAGGTAGGGAAACGGGGGATAATTGGTCTGTTTAGTTTATAGTTTCATTCTTGTTAGCTTTAGTTTAGATTTAGAACCCTCCGATGATGGTAACTTGGTTACCAAAATGTACATCAGGGAACTAGAATAACTATATTAATAAATGTGTTTCAGTTTATTTTTGTAGTTTTATTCACCGAACTTGTGGTTGGAGCTTCAGTGTTTCTAATTGTTTATGATAGACTATTATTTTTCTAAACAATTATAAAATGATAACATTCTATTAAAGTTTTTAAAAGAAACATCATTCGATCACACAGCCAAGCCGCAGACGTGAGTTGAGCAAATTTCCAAAATTAAGTTTATATGTTTTATAGAGTTTTAAACAACTATTTTGGGAAATGGTTCTACTCACTAAGGAGCTGAAAAGCTGTAAGATCGTTAACAAAACAAAATTTTCAGAATAATATCCTGTATTTATTTTTTTTAGTTAGAATCCCAAAAAGTTTCATTCTAGCATGAAAAATGCAAAAAATTATGACTTTTGGTCATCCAAAGTGCTCATGATTTTTGGATTTTTTTGGATGACGAATTCATCCGAATCACTTAGGAAACTAACTTGTGTACTAAATTTGGAACAAATCGTACGTAAAAGTCTGCCATTAGAGTATATAACGTATATAACATTTTCAATGACCCCCAAAACCTGTTCTGCGGACCATGATTGGTGCTCATTGACCAGTCTTGACTTTAGGTCTCACCAAAAGAATCACGGCTATTTAATATGGAAACTCGTAAAAAAATGCAATTTAAGAAAATTTCTGTTCAACTGATATATACTACGAAATTTTTTCTAATTCCTGAAAAGTTTAGATTACAAATTTTTGATGGAGGTAAGGCATTTTTCTATATTTCATAGAAACCAAAAATACGAAAAGTAGGTAAAAATTGATGCAGTTGTTTCTATACTTCATTTGTTTAACAATATACAACTTATCTAAAACACGAACAAGAGTATTGCCGGAGTGGGGGAGATACGCAAGGAATCTGTGCTTCCGGGGTTAGTTCGGCAGACCACGGACCAAGGATGGAACGTTCGTGTAGTGGGAATCAGCCCCAGATAACCAATAGAGTTGTTGCAATCGGTCAAAAGACCACGAACGTATGGAAGAAATGGTAGCTTTAAATAGGGTTGAATTAATAGGGAAGTAGCAGCGAAAAGAGGTTGGTGATAAGTCTACTCCCAATTTCACGTTCACCATGCAGTACAGAGCGACCATAAGCCATGTTATACATAAGACAGTTTCAGCGATAGTAGCCATCTAAAAACATCAACTCCCATGCAAAGCTCGGTCAGTTGACGCAACCCGCATGACAATAAACGTGATGTTCCCTGTAATGGTAGTAGCATGTTTATTCTCCCGTAAGACCTGTACTGCACGGTGAACGTGGAATCGAGTGTTTGTTGTAGGTTAGCAAAGAACATAGTGGTACGCCTACACGCTGATTGGCTGTTACTTGTAATATATGAGAATACTGTCTCAGAGTAAGTGTGGTACATATACCTAACGTGAATAATGTTCTTCATTGTTTGGGTAATGTGTGTGAGTGCGCGTAGAAAATCTATTTCATACTAAAGTAAATTACAAAAAAATTTAGTGGGATTACCTTTCTTTTACCACGGCTTCGAGTAGCCGCACTGTAGCTTTAATTATCCATGAGACAATTATTCAGAGGTCAAATACATTAGGAACCTTTGACTAACTAATCAACCAAGCACCAAATTAGAAGTGTTTTCTGATATAACATTCTCCTTTTATTTAGAGTAGATTAATACGGATTTTAAAGTAGGAATGTTTCTGACACTCCATTTCTCAATCTGAAGAGACTTTGGCGCAATCAAAATATATTTGTTGTAAAGGTTGTGCCGGCTACCCCCTCCCCCCTCACTGACCGGACAAGAGTGTTTTACTCCAAACCCTTATTGAATCCTCCACAATGCTCTCTGTCAAAATCACACCTCTCGCTCTCTCTCGCAGAGTTTGTTAAAAGCTTCCTCGTCCTGTCTCTGTCTCTTCTGCGTTATTCTATTTTCACAATAACTCCTAACAATACATTTTCCACGCGGCGTTCACTGCTAACAAAACTTGTTTCGACAGGTCAGAAAAGAAAGCTTCGCAAATGTTTCACTTCAGATTTGACGAACAGTTTTAGTTGACAGTTTTCCCGTGAGGTCTTGTCGTGGCAGCACTTTATAAAAGAAGGAAATTGTGTAGAGGACGTAACAAAACTGTGTTTACGTTTTATGTATGTTGAATACCAAGTGTTCGGGACATTATAATTCTTCCAACATCGTAGTAGGAAGCTAAATACTTATCTATATATATATATATAAAAGCGAAATACCACTCACTCACTCACTGACTCACTCATCACGATTTCTCAAAAACTACCGAACGGATTGAAATTAAATTTGGTATGTAGCTAGCTTCCTCTAGCGCCATAAGTGCTCACTAAGAAAGGGTTTGAAAAAATTCGAAATTTTAGGGGGTTTGGGGGGATCAAAGTTATAAAAAAACAATTTCTTCAAAAGTACCGAACGGATTGGAATGAAATTTGGTATGTAGCTTCCTCTAGGGCCATAAGTGTTCACTAAAAAAGGGTTTTAAAAAATTGGAACTTTTAGGGGGGTTTGGGGGGTAAAAATTAATAAAACTCGATTTCTCCAAAATTACCAAACGGATTGGAATGAAATTTAGTTTGTAGCTTCCTCTAGGGCCATAGGGGCTCGCGAAGAAAGGGTTTCAAAAAATTCGAAATTTTATGGGGGATTTGGGGGGATTAAAGTTATTAAATCACGATTTCTTCAAAACTACCGAACGGATTGGAATGAAATTTGGTATGTAGCTTCCTCTAGGGCCATAGGTGCTCACTAAGAAAGGGTATGAAAAATTTCGAAATTTTAGGAGGGGTTTGGGGTAATGAAAGTTACTAAAATCATAATTTCAGATCTTTTATTATTATGACAATAGTGCTTTTATTATTTAAGATCTATATATATAAAAGTCAAATACCACGCACTGACTGAACACTTAAAAAGAATACAACTACGTTAAAAAGACTGAAAATACCAACCACCACGGGCAACGACGTACGGGTCAGCTAGTATATATATATAATCCAAATACCACTCACTCACTGACTCATCACGAAATCTCAAAAACTACCAAACGGATTGGAATGAAATTTGGTATGTAGCTTCCTCTAAAGCCATATGGGCTCACTAAGAAAGTTTTTCAAAAAATTGGAAATTTTAGGTGGGTTTGGGAGTGGGTCAAAGTTACTAAATCACGATTTCTCTAAAACTACTTAACGGATTAGAATGCCATTCGGTATGTGGCTTCTTCTAGGGCTGTAGTTGCTGGCTAAGAAAGGTTTAAATAAATTCAAAATTTTAGGGGGGTTTGAGAGGGGTCAAAATTACTAAAAAACCTCCGAAAGGATTGGAATGAAATTTGGTATGTAGCGTCCTCTAGGGCCCTAGGTTCTTGGGGGGGGGGGGGGGAAAATTTAAAAAAAAACCCATAAGGAAGACATAGTGTAACATTTTTATTGATATATTTTTTGTTAATATATATTTAACTTTGATTTGTCAGCTAGTTACATTATAAATAATTGTATTGTATTACTTTGCTCTTCCATTTGTGAAGATCTACAAGCTGCAAGCAATCTAGATTTACTGAAATGAAAAACCCACATAGAAGTGGCGAGTAGGTACAAAGTTCTTTTTATCTGATATGAGCCAAAAGGAGGAAGCGGAATGAATCTTAGAAAGTAGTGGGAGTGTGAAATACCACTCCCAGTGAGCGGAGTAAACCTTGGAAGGACGGCCTGTGATAATTTACTGGTAAGATCCTCAAGTGGGGCTAGAATATCGATCGCTTGTATACACTTACATTTTTGCTAATGGCAGTCTTATTTTTTATTAGCGAATTTCCATAGGAAAAATGAGCTATTGCAGTGGCCCTTATGGTAAGACCCAAGGTCGGGAATAGCAAATGAGCACCGATCATAGTGTCCAGAACACGTTTTGGGGTGTAATTAAAAATCATATATATATATATGTATAGGTCTATATGTGTTCGCACTCTAGCGGCCGCATTTTAAGTCCGATTTGGTTCAAATTTGGTACACATGTTGGTTGTCTACGTCGCTCCAAACAATCAAAAAAAATCCAACAATCGGAAGCACGTTTTTTGACCGGAAGTAACAATTTTTTTAGA
>JAGFPH010018032.1:969-16829 GCA_018207615.1 Philaenus spumarius | reverse complement strand
TACGAGAAATCTTTTAATTAATCAGTCGGGCTGTAGAGTTATTCAAATAAATTTGTGTTTAAGTCTATTCATCGCAGCACTCCTGTTCAGCATATTGGGATATAATTTGTTTATTTCAAGGCTAATTAGGCGGGATCGCTCAATTAGTTATCGACGCCATTTAATCTCATTCTTTTATCTCTACATAAATACAGCTTCGATACGAATCCTGTATCGCGCAATTAGTTTATGTTTTAATTATAAATTAATAATTGAAATCTGATTAACAGGTAGTAAAACGAATCGCGCGGACCAATCATAATACATTGCTTCCAGGATTTAATTGAAATTGCAAACTATTATCAACAATTTTACTCCATTATAATGTGTATGCTGATTATTAGTTACCCTACCATAACCCTAATTATTCGTTCGTCATCATTTTTTGATAATATAATAAATATATCGCAATGTTTACCGCTATAGAGATAAATATATTTCAACATTTTATCCTCAGCTTATCTGAAATGCATACAGTATTATTTATTGGAAGCAATAAAACATGTCGCCGCAACAGTGACAAAATAATGATTTGAAGACGTCCCTATAACAACTTCGTACAATTTTCCTGATTTCCAATTATATATTTAGATCTCATCTCATAGCTAACTAAAAGTATAAATACATATGTATATATATATATATATATATATACATTTACATAAATATCTTAGTAAATATATGCAAAATATCCCAAGCCGGAGGACAGGTAACCAGTCATATGCCGTCAGCTTGGAAGCGAGCCAACCACCGTTTGCTTTACTTCCGCCCTCCTACCCTCAAACCACAGATATGAAAAGTTACCCGGTCTAGCCGAGATTCGAACCCAGTATCTTCTGATCAGGAAGATCCGATGCTACCCACTCGGTTATGTCTTGAAGGAAACATAACTACAAAAACCACTTTAGATACTTGCCGCCGAAGTGCCTTTCTCGCCCCTTCTCTTCTCGCTGTTTATTATATACTGCAATGAAAGCCATGAGTTTTTTTGTTTATTTCCTAGTTTTTGTTTAGTTATTACTATTATGTTGTTGTGTAATAAATAACTTGGAATTCAGGAAAATGTGATAAACAACTTTAGCTAGTAACTTTGTAAATTTTACGTCAATAAATTTTGTACTGGCGTATATGAATTCTTTGAACCTTTCTGTACAAAAAAGCTACGGAACACTTTTGGATTGGTTTATAATTACTATATTTAGTCAATTTTTGAATATATGCTTGCACACAATGGCTTGGCATTGCAAAAATTAGCATAGAACTTCAAGGGTTAACGATATTGTTTAATTCTAATTTTTTAGTTTAGAAACCACTATTTTCCTTGTAAAGCCCCCTTGGATGACGCCGGAAGGGCGTATATTTTTATTTACTTTATTCTAACGCTAAAATTAGCACATATTTTTAGATTCTAGCATATCTTTGAATTTGAGTTTTATCCGTAACACGAAATATAAAGTCCTTAAAATGCCATATGAGGTACTAAAAAAAGGTATTTATTTTGAGGTACAACATTTTTAATCCTTTTTTTAAGTCCATTGTTAAAAAAAGAAAAAAGAAAAATCTTTCGTGCTCCCTTTCAAAACCCCTCCAAAACCTCTTTACAAGGGGAATTGGTAGATTTTTTTTACAATTTTTATAATCAAAAGAACATGTGGGAAAAAGATCTCGCCTGGGTAAATATTAATTCCAATGACAATCTAACACTGCCTGCAGCTTACTAATAGCACAATCCAAAGATTGGTCAGATCGTGACCTATACAACCTTGACTATTATTGTAAAACATCTGCAACCCAATTCCCTCTTAATACCAACACTCACCATGGATTTTATGTAGGATGTAAATTTTAAAAGAGATATTACAAGTCTGCTACCCAGATAGACCTCTGAATTTATTGTAATACTTTATCACGCGAAGTGCTTAGGGGCAACATTATTTTCCCCCCCCCCCCCCAGCGGGATGATGTTGCTGCATACTGTAGATTACCTGGGATTATTCAACATGCAAATAATAGAACTAAATTTTATTTAGACCGTTCGAAAAATATACATTTTAATGTTCAAGTTAAGTTTTGAATTACTTTAATACATTTTAGTCGCATGATTCTTGGTTTACAGGTCACTTTGAATAGTAATGTAATAATAATAATATTAAATATTACCTGTTAATGGTCTGTCATGTGACTTATTTTGGTCGTTAGAATTACTGAAGTAACTTGGTAACTATGCACAAAATGTATTTTTATTTATTAAAAAAATGATACAATTACAATATAAAACAGAATGGTTACCTATAAATCGTTCTTATCTTAAAATATAAATAGTAATAAATTATCGTTTTCAAGCATATAGGCCTACAATTGAACGTAATCTTCATAAAGAGTGTTCCAAAAGCCTCTTTAACTACATTATTTTTCTTACTGGAAAAAAGTTAACGAAACTTGTGTCGCATAACAGGACAAATATTTTGACATATCCGACCCTCTATGATTTTGGGGGGCTTAGGGGTTCAAGCGAGTTAACAAGTTCGAACATAAAGGTAGGTCATGTAATACACCATTGAAAAGCTTATTAAAAGAGAAACACAATGGCGCAAACTAGAGCTTAGTATCTTATTTCGTTTGGAAATAATGGATAATCAAAGTTCTGGAAAATAACATACAACCTAATATTAACAAATTATGAATAACCTGCTTTGATAAAAATATCTATTTCCAGAACTTTAATTGTCCATAACTTTGAAACGAAGCAAGATACTAAGCTCTAGTTTGCGCCATTCTGTTTCTCTTTTAATATGCTTTTCAATGCCGTAGCTTTTCTACCTTTATGTTTGAAATTTTTTACAACCCTACACCCCTCGAGCCTCCCAAAATGATAACAATTCAGGTATGTCAAAAAATATATCCTGTTATGCAACATAAGATATACACACTGTTTTGTTAACTTGTTTTCAATAACAAAAATAATAAACGGGATTAAAGGTACTTTATGAACACTCTGTATATATAAACGGCTTTGTCCTATCTGACTGACATAGAATGAACATAGAGCAAAAACTACTTGAAATACAAATACGAAAATTTAAAGATATATCTTTATGGGGTCATAGTCGCTCGTTAATAAATTAATTAGAAAAATCTTGATTGTAAAGCTATACGCGGGTTTACTCAAATGAAAGAGCTGTTTGGATCAAAATCTGAGCAACACGTGTTTGTTTATTAAAATAGCAACCAATTTAGCAAATTTAGAATCAGTTTATTATTCTTCACAACCAGGTTTTTTAGTTTAGACAAACTAAAAGCAAACGCAAGCGCTTACTGCATTATAATGTAATTTGAACATCCGTTGTTACAAATAAAACAGTAAATTTGAACCGAAAACCTTACATGATTTCATGTTAGGCCAACAACGAACCAAAACACTTTTATTTGCGACCAATTTGCAATTTACAATCGGTTATTTATTCTTCGCAACTAACGGTTTTTTAGATTAAGTAAAAGCAAACAAACGGGTTACTGTATTACGCCAAACATCTGGTGTTGCTTATTATATTGTTTCCTTAATATATTGTTTTTTTGTTTTAACTTCCCGCTAAGAAAATTTAAAATTTTCTAAAATCGGGAAGTTATTGGTTTCACTCCGTTTTTCGAAAATCGATTATTCATCAGATCTCGACGTTTTGAGGTCCTAGGAATCTTCCCTGACCACTCCCGAGAGGGTGTCACCCTGTCTGTATGTATGTGTGTGTGTATGTAAGTATGTGACCCGCTTATAACTTTTGAACGGCTTAACCGATTGGATCCTACCAAACGGCGTTCTTAAGAGTTCCATCAAACTTAGATTTCCTGAAAATTTCAACTAATTCGGACTGGTAGGTTCTGAGAAATTTCGAAAAAACTAAGAAATACAAATTTTTCAAATCAGGATTTTTTGGAATAACTTTTAAACGGCTTTACCGATCAATTCCAAAATCTAATCAGCTTTTAAACTTGAAAAGCGACGTCGATCGCTACCAGTCCGGTCAAAATCGGTTAATTCGTTCGTGAGATATCGTAAACGAAATAAAATAAAAAAAAGTGTTTTTCCTCAATTTTTCAGAAACTTTACATCTGAAAATTTTTTTTGTTGATTCTTTTAATTGACTTAAAAAACTGCATCGATTGCCGCAAATCGCATAAAAATCGGTTGATTCATTCGCGAGATATCGTGAACGAAAGAAAATCAAAAAAAGTGTTTTTCCTCAATTTCTCCGAAACTTTTCATCTGAAAATTTGTTGTTGTTGATTCTTTCAATGGACTTAAAAAACTGCATCGATTGCAACAATTCGCATAAAAATCGGTTGATTCATTCAAAAGTTATGGCAGCTCAAATTTTCCAAAAATAGTGTTAAAACTTTCATCATACTTTTGTAATTATTAAACTTAGCGGGAAGTTACAGGGATGGCCTTTAGGGTCAATCGTTTTCCAAATTTTTTTTATAGGTATATTGATTATTTGAATATCAATTGTGAAATTACAACGCATGCCCCAATTCAAATTATTAAGGTTGGTCTAGTCTAAATTAGCTACGTATAGGTCAACGCTCAGCCGCGATGGCCTTGAAAATATAAGCGTATACAACAATCTGTTTGCATTGGTTTCGCAATGGGTCGCCGCCGGGGTGTCCGAGCGAAGAGAGCAGGGGCGGAGCCCCTGGTGTTTTAAATCAAGACATCGCCAAACACATTCCCTTATTAGCCAATTTCCATAGGAAAAATGAGCTATTGCAGTGGCCCTTATGGTGAGACCCAAGGTCGGGAGTAGCAAATGAGCACCGATCATGGTCCTCAGAACACGTTTTGGGGTGTCATTAAAATTCATATATATATATGTGTGTTCGCACTCTAGTGGCCGAATTTTAAGACCGATTGGGTCCAAATTTGGTAAACGTGTTGGTTGTCTATGCCGCTCGGACGAGTTCGTTAACCAAAAAAATCCAAAAACTAAAAGTACGATTTTTGACCAGAAGTAACTATTTTTTGAGATTTTTACTACGAGAATGAATTGTTTTAGATTTTTTTCTAAATATATAAATGCAGGATGTTATTCTGCACATTTTGTTTTTTTACGTGACCTTATAGCTCGCTTGGTTCCCCCAAAATCTACCGAAACGTAAAATACCATAAAAGTACCCGGTTCTAAGCCAAGTGGTGCAAACTCGCGAGGCCACTAGGCGCAAACAAATTCTACTTATATATTGCGTACACACAGACGGCTGTTAAACGCCTTCGTGAGTACACCTATTTCCCAAATTGCTGGTTGAAACCCTAAAACATAGGTATATAAACGTAATTTTAAAAATTTGCTCAACTCACGTCAGCGGTCCAGCTGCGTGGTCGAATTATTGTTATTTTTGCCACTTCAGTACTGCGCACACTCGTATTTTCATATTTGCAAAAGCAGACTCTAGATAAAATAAGGGTACAATTGGTCTACCGCCGAACCTAATCCTTCTTCTTGTCCGATAATGTGCTCAGCTTCGAATAAAAATGGTATATTTTAATGCAAGCTATCCTTTAGAGTGTATTTCATTCATATAAAAGCACTTTATAACGTATGACGTTTCACTACATATGTATTTCTCTCCATTGTGCATATATTAATAGCAGACGTACAACTATCTCTAGAAGCAACACTTTGTCAATGGAAATAATGTACCTTATAAAGGTATCCATTTGATATGGATACCTGTAAAGGCAAACATTAGCATAAACTTCCGTCCTACATTACGTATTATATAATATACTAGCTGACCAGTACGGCGTTGCCCGTGGTGGTTGGTATTTTCAGTCTTTTTAACGTAATTGTAATCTTTTTAAGTGTTCAGTCAGTGAGTGGTATTTGCCTTATATATATATAGAACTTAAATAATAAAAGCACTATTGTCATAAATAAAAGATCCGAAATTATGATTTTAGTAACTTTATTCCCCCCAAACCCTTCCTAAAATTTCGAAATTTTCATACCCTTTCTTAGTGAGCACTTATGACCCTAGATTAAGATACATACCAAATTTCATTCCAATCAGTTCGGTAGTTTTGAAGAAATCGTGATTTAATAACTTTGATCCACCCAAACCCCCCTAAAATTTAGAAGTTTTTGAAAACCTTTCTTAGCGAGTGCCTATGGCCCTAGAGGAAGCTACATTACCAAATTGCATTTCAATCTGTTCAGTAATTTTGGAGAAATCGTGATTTAGTAATTTTTACCCCCCAAACCCCCCTAAAATTTCCAATTTTTTCAAACCCTTTCTTAGTAAGCACCTACGGCCCTAGAGGAAGCTACATAACAAATGTAATTCCAATCCGTTCAATAGTTTTGAAGAAATCGTTTTTTAATAACTTTGATCCCCCCAACCCCCCCAAAATTTCGAATTTTTTAAAAACTCTTTCTTAGTGAACACCTATGGCCCTAGAGGAAGCTACATTCCAAATTTCATTTCAATCCGTTCAGTAGTTTTTGAGAAATCGTGATGAGTGAGTGAGTGAGTGAGTGAGTGGTATTTCGCTTTTATATACAGTATATAGATAATACTCACTTCGCGCTCACCAACACCCGCGACAATTCGGTAAGCAAATGCTCAGCACGCCAATCCCGTTAGAACCTTCTATACACATAATCACGTCATGTTTTCTTTATAATAAAGGTGTAGGATTAATAATAACCCCAAAGCTAAGATGGTAAATAATGTTAAATGTTCGAATGAAATTATTTCGTATATTTTATAACAGCAGTTATTATAAAGGTTAAAAGAACCAGCAAGACTCAGGTCCACACTTTAATAAAAACCTAACATAAAAGTTAGAAACACAAATAGTCGCTTCAAAGTGTGAAATCAGGTGTTAATGGAAATATTAGAGTAAACAGCAGTTTTAACAGTTATTTTATTCAATTGGTTGATACGTTAATTCATCAGTCTAGGCCTAGCCTAAGAATTTTTTCCGACTAAATTTACTAATATTGAAATAAAAAAATGTTTTCATCAAAATGAATTATAGCCTAAGTTACTCAGGGATAGTGAAGCTTTTTATTAGTAAAACTATGTTTTCAATCGGTTCAGTAGTTAAAGAGATTACCCCCCTACATACAAACAAACAAATTTGACCTCTTTATAATATTAGTATAGATGACGTGATTGCGATACGGTAAAGGAGTATTTAAAACTGGTCAAATAGGCCCAGTAAAGAATAAAGTTGGCGTAATGTTAATAATGATAGGTGTTTGAATAATAGGATAGTCAAATTTTTCATTGTTTGTGTTTGTTAACATAAAAAAAAGATGGTTGTGAAGAACATTTAACTGATTCTAATTTCGCAAATTCGGTTGTTATGGTAATAAATCAAAACACCTTTAAGAGACGTGTGATGTTTCAGTATTATTGTTAACCTGACATTTTGTTAAGCTTATTTTATTTGTAATGTGTAACAACAGGTATTTGAATTATAATACGGTAAACTTTCTTCGTTTATTTTGTTTTTAATTCGTTAACCTAATATAAAACAATTTGCTTGTGAAAATATAATTAACTGATTCTAAATTTTCTAAGTTGGTCGGTATGGTAATGAATGCGAATGCATTCAACAAAAGCTTGTCAGTTCATATTAGGCACACCTAGAATTGTGTTCAATTCATCTGGATTATCTACATATATAAAAGCGAAATACCACTCACTCACTCATCACGATTTCTCAAAAACTACCGTACGGATTGAAATTAAATTTGGTATGTAGCTTCCTCTAGGGCCATAGGTGCTCACTAAGAAAGGGTTTGAAAAAATTCGACATTTTAGGGGGGTTTGGGGGGATCAAAGTTATCAAATCACGATTTATTCAAAACTACCGAACGGATTGGAATGAAGTTTGGTATGTAGCTTCCTCTAGGGTCATAGGCGCTCGCTAAGAAAGGGTTTGAAAAAATTGGAAATTTTTGGGGGGTTTTGGGGGTAAAAATTACTAAATAACGATTTCTCCAAAATTACCGAACAGATTGGAATGCAATTTGGTATGTAGCTTCCTCTAGGGCCATAGCCGCTCGCTAGGAAAGGATTTGAAAAAATTGGAAATTTTAGGGGGGTTTGGGGGGTAAAAAATTCTAAATCACGATTTCTCCAAAATCACCGAACGGATTGGAATAAAATTTGATATGTAGCTTCCTCTAGGGCCATAGGTGCTCACTAAGAAAGGGTATGAACAATTTCGAAATTTTTGGAGGGGTTTGGGGTGTTCAGAGTTACTAAAATCATAATTTAAGATCTTTTATTATTATGGCAATAGTGCTTTTATTATTTAAGATCTATATATATAAAAGCCAAGTACCACTCACTGACTGAACACTTAAAAAGAATACAATTACGTTAAAAAGACTGAAAATGCCAACCACCACGGGCAACGCCGTACGGGTCAGCTAGTCTATTATATGGCTGGGATTTACCTTCGTGTTTAACCATTTTCAACCCTTAAAATGAATATGTTGCCAAATTCTTTCTTATTGCGATTCTATAAAGTGACACGAAACTAGTTTTGGCAGTACGTTGATTATGAATGAGTCAGTCATACAGTCAGGACTTCTCTTATAAATACAGGTAGGTTATTTATTTATTTGTTGTTTACTATGGTAACGAATGTAAAATGCACTTTACAGACGTGTGTTGATTGAGTAAGCCCGACAAACAGAGATTGTGTTGCTAAGTATTGGATTCAAATCAGCTGTTTTATATGTTAAGGGCTGCGAGTAAACCCTCGTATTTTGACCATTTACAACTCTTAAAATCAATATTTTGAAAAATCCTTTCTTTATTGCACTTCTACATAAGAAAGGAAGGTATGAAAGAGAAGGAGATCCATAAGGTATGAAGGTCTAAGGTACTAGTTATCATAGTTTTGGCGGTAGGTTGATTATGAATAATTCAGTTAGGACTACTTATATATATATTATAAGACTACATATGTAGATGTTTATATATGAAGTTTTTTAAATTTAATGATTACAATACGTTTTAATTGTTGTATTAATTTATAAAACAGTTTCCTGAATATGATACCAAGTATCTTATGATTAATAGAAACTGAAAGTTGATTAAAATTGAGATGGGAAAACTTATTAGGCGTTGTTTCATAGAATAACTTCGAAACTCATTAAATGTAATATCAAATTTCACTCCTTCAAAGTACACAAGCACTGGACTCATTAAAAGTCTCATTAGCAGTGATCATTGAGTTTATTATTTTGAATTTCTTTGACAGAACAAAAACAAGAGTGACTTAAATCATGTTTTTCCAGTAAGATTTAATGCGCGCAATCGATTTTTCAAACTGCTGAAACTTTTAGAAATAAGTTGGCCGTCACGTTTAAGCAGAAGGATACGTTGCACGGTTTGTCGGTTGCATTCAGTTTTTAAGTTTTACAGCGTAAAAAATGTTGTTAGTACAAGTTAAGGGGATGTTACGCTGAAAAGGGAAGCTTTTTAATTTACGCATTATATAGTTCTGTACTATTATTTTCATGTAAGGAATAATGTTCACAAAAATTATAACACCTCCCTTTTTAGCGAATTTCTATAGGAAAGATGACCGCAGTGACCCATATGGTAAGGCCTAAGATAGGGAGTGGTAAATGAGCACTGATTATGTTCCCCAGAATTGTATACAGACTGTTCATACAGTTCCATTATCCGCCTTTATTATTTTTGTTACTGAAAATAAGTTAACACAACTTTCTAGATATCTTGTGTTGCATAACGGGACAAATTGTTTGTCATATCTGATTTTGGGGGGCGTAAAAGGAGTAGGGGGTTGACAATTTAAAATGTAAAGGTAGGTCGTGTTTAAAGCTTATTCAAAGGGAAACAGAATGGCACAAACTAGAGCTTAGTATCTTGCTTCGTTTCAAAGTAGTGGACAATCAAAGTTCTGGAAAATTATATTTTTACCATAACATCAACGCAGGTTATTAATTTGTTAATATTAGGAACAAGTTGTAACTTGACGTTAAATTTAACACATTTTAAAAATAGAAACTGTAAATAATTGTACCACTAATGTATCCGAGTTTGTATGTGTACTTGAAAACGTTTAGGGAAAATGGAAATGGGAATTCCCTTGACTTTTGCTCCTGACTTTCTCTACCGTATGCGTAACTGATTACCACCACTTTTACTTTCTCACTATACTACAGTATAGAGAATGTATAGTGATCGCAAAAAAAAATCGATGTGAGATTTTTGTGGAAATATCCGTTTTGGGACCCCCTGAGTAAAAAAAGTGGTTTTTACAAAATGTCTGTCTGTATGTAGGGTACAAAGCTAGAGCGAAAAATATTCGATCGATTTCAAACAAATTTGCACCAGACATGTCAAGAAGACCTGTATAGATGCACGAAAAACGGTTTTGAACATTTAAAAAAACCCATTTTGGCAAAAAAAAAAACAAAAAATCAGTTATTATTTTTTTATAAAAAAAACGGCTCTAATGATTTTGATAAAATTTCGCTTATTTGAAGCCCTTAATGTACCCTACCATATGCAAAAAACAGCATCTTTCTAAAAATTCTCGTTTAGCTAATAATAGTAATAATAATAATAATGGATTTTTGGGGGTTATTGGCCATAAAGGGGGTGTTTTTTCAAAATGTTTCAAAACATTTTTTTGTGCATCTATAACTTACAGGCCAAATTGACGTGTTTGGTGCAAATTTGTTCGAAATCGGTCGAAAAGTTTTCTTTCTAAATAATAATAATAATAATATTTATTAGTTAATCTCCAACTTTAATAAAACATCACCTCCCCTACCCCACCCTACAAGTCACAGTGAATCTGTTTAATAATTTAAATATGTTTGTGAGAAAGTATGTGCCAGTTCCTGGTAGCGTTTATTTACAAAAGTATCGCTCAAACGAAGAGAAGATTGAAATAATATTTTTTACGGCCAAGAACCTGCTTTGGTGTTCATAATAAAAATATAAACTTCCAGAACTTTTATTGTCCACTACTTTGAAACGAAGCAAGGTACTAAGCTCTAGTTTGACCCACATCATTTAAAGGTATAGGTCTCAATGGTGTATTAAATAACCTACCTTTATAATTGAAATTGTTAATCCCCTTACCCTCCTAAGCATCCTAAAACCATAGGGGATCTGAATATGTCAAAAAAATTTATCCTGTTATGCAACACAAGATATATACAAAGTTTTATTAACTCGTTTAGAGTAATAAAAATAATGAAGATGTTAAAGTGACTTTAAAAATACTCTGTATATATATGTGTTCACGTTCTACCGGCCGAACTTTAAAACCCTACAATTGTCGATGCTAATTTTTTTGCGTTAAAAAGCCATTTCGGTGCATGTTTCAAGCATATTTTCAAAAATTCTCCAAATATAGTAATTATAAACAAAACCAAAAGCATTCCGTAGCTTTTTTGTAAAGAAAGGTTCAAAGAACTCATATATGCCAGTAAATATTGATTGATGTAAAATATAAAAAGTTATCAGTTTAAGAAACAAAAATGTCCAGTAATGAAAGGAAAAAATCAACTTTAGGCTTACATAAAAAATAGTAAATATTGTTTGTATTTTTTCAAATTATTCAAACGTTTTTTAATTTAGTTATAAATAGAACTATATAAAAATATTTACGAATTTTAAATTTCTTATTTTGAAAAACACCAGTTTTGATGTTGCTACTACAAGACTGCTAACAAAACTAGGCCTAGTTTGAATAGTAATTTAGGAATATATGCTTTGTCCAAAAAATTCAATATTACTATAACAAAGTGTAGAGAATAAATCGAAGAATTTAACTGTATAGTTTTAAATTATTGTTTTATAAAAGTATTTGAATTAGCTTTACTTGAATCAGAAAATTAAATTAAATAAATAAACCTCCCCCGCGAACGAATCCTATACGACGTTCCGTGTGAAAAACCGTTGGAACTGCCACTTCGGGAGCGCGCGAAAGTCGAGTTTTGAATTTCGCATTTGTCAGTATTTCTCAGCACTGTACGAACAAAACCGTTAGAGTAAATACGGTTTGCTTTACACCAAACGAAAGATTGAACTTTGGTCTAAAAATAGATATAAACAAGTCTACACAAATATTTCGAATTGTAAGAGATATCCGGAATGCAAAATGTGCTCTTTTATGGCTGGAAACTGTCCAATCGCTAGGGTTTACAGCAAACATTATATTTTCGAAACTGTGAGAGTGACGTCTGATTGGAAGGCGGTTTTAGAAAATTAAAATCTTGACGAATCAAAAGGTATATTTATGTTATTGTCAAAATATTTCTGTCGAGCGATATTGAGCTTTAGAGAAGTGACGTGCGGCAGTAGCTTTTCGGAAAACTACAATTTTAAAAGATGATTACATATGTTTATATATGTTTTGGAACAAATTTGTAAATACAAAAATTAAAGTTATAATCATTGCCTTTCCAACAGTTTTGGTTTTATTGTGATTAGGTGAGTTTTAGTGGGTGAAATATTCAATACAAAGTACGGTTGCCAATTTAGTAGTGTGAGACCTAGGCCAAGCGCCAGTCTGACAGTACGAGGGTCAAGTCAGATTTGGTCCTAACAAAAAATTTACGAAAAAGGCTTAACGTATTATTATTAAATAAACGGTACCAATAACTGGCACATACTTTCTCACAAACATATTTAAATTATTAAACAAATTCACTGTGACTTGTAGGGTGGGGTAGGAGAGGTGATTTTTATTAAAGTTGGAGATTAACTAATAAATAATATTATTATTATCTAGAGAGAAAACTATTCGATCGATTTCGAACAAATTTGCACCAAACACGTCAATTAGGTCTTTATAGATGTACGAAAAAAGGTTTTGAAAAATGTTTGAAAAACAATCCCCTTTATGGCAAAAAAAAAACCCAAAAATCAGTTATTATTATTAGCTAAACGAAAATTTTTAGAAAGATACGGTTTTTTGCATATGGTAGGGTACATTAAAAGCTAAAAATAAGCCAAATAGTATCAAAATCGTTAAAGCCGTTTTTTTTTTAAAATAATAACTGATTTTTTGGAGTTTTTTTGGCACAAAATGGAGTTGTTTTTCAAAAAATTTCAAAACCCTTTTTCGAGCTTCTATACAGACCTACTTGAAATGTCTGGTGCAAATTTGTTGGAAATCGATCTAATAGTTTTCGCCATTTCGCCAAAAAACCCTCAAAAATCAGTTATTATTATTATTATTTTTAGCTAAAAGAGAATTTTTAGAAAGATGCGGTTTTCTGCATATGGTAGGGTACATTAAAGGCTACAAATAAGCCAAATTTAATCAAAATCGTTAGAGCGGTTTTATTATAAAAAAATAGTAACTGATTTTGGAGTTTTTTTTGGCAAAAAGGGGGTTGTTTTTCAAATTTTTTCAAAACCTTTTTTCGTGCATCTATATAGGCCTACTTGACATGTCTGGTGCAAATTTGTTTGAAATCAGTCGAATAGTTTTCGCCATTTCGCCAAAAAAACCCCAAACATTGATTATTATTATTATTAGCAAACGATAATTTTTAGAAAGATGCGGTTTTTTGCATATGGTAGGGCACAATAAAGGCTACAAATAAGCCAGATTTTATCAAAATAGTTAGAGCCGTTTTTTTGGAGGTAATAACTGATTTTTTGGAGGTTTTTTGGCCAAGAAGGGGGTTGTTTTTTAAAAAAATTCAAATTTCTTTTTTGTGCATCTATACAGGGCTACTTGACATGTCTGGTGCAAATTTGGTTGAAATCGATCCAATAGTTTTCTCTCTAACTTTGTATACATACAGACATACAGACATACAGACAGACATTTTGTAAAAACCAATTTTTTGGACTCAGGGGGTCCCAAAATGGATATTTCCACAAAAATCTCAACATCGATTTTTTTTGCGATCACTATACTTTCTCTATAAGCCTACTGTTATAGTATAGTGAGGAAGTAAAAATCTGTTGTTATATAATGTTACAAATAAAAATGCTTATCTGGATCGTAAGGTTAACACAATGTTAGGTTAGGCTTATACTGAACCAACTCATGTTTTCTCTGAATCGTTTAAATTAACAACAATAACAACCAAAATGGCAAATTTTGAATTAGGTAACTATTCTTTATAAGCAAAAGTTTTTTAGGTTAGGTAATAGCAAACACAAACTATGAAAAAGGCTTATACAAAATAAAACACCTCCATCCTCATCAACCGCCATTCCAGTATACAATATTATGTTAGCATTTGCTTCGCCGCTGGGGTTGGTGAGCGTAGCGAGCTGGTGGCGGAAACCTCTAGTATTTTTTAACCAATCTATAAAACTTCTAATTTGGTTTGGAATCGCAAGTGACGATGTTTAAATTGAAGTTAGCTATGGGACAAGTAGTGCATTAAACAAATGAGTATATACGTAATTTAATTCAAACTTTAAAATATTTTCTTCATCCTTGGACAATGTGTGAGGAGTGCTGAATACACACATTGAAATAAAAATTCTTTCATGGCTTTGCATGCACAATAGGTTATGCACGGTATATAATAAAGTCATGCATTCACATTATACTTATGCAGGGCTCTTTTTAATTCAAGACGACTTCTTAATTACAGTGGAAAATTTAATGATCTCAACCTACGTTTTGCCTTCAACTGTTAATTGCATGCATACTTGAAAGCGCGTACTTAAAATATTAATTAAAGACAAGTAGGTGTCCATACATTATGTCTTGAATAAAACTGAATCCTGGCCCTTCCTTTTATTTCTGCATTCGTTATCACATTGGACTACAATATAAATATTGTAAATACAAAAATCTATACAGGGTGTCCCCGAACTCTCTGGACCCCTTTTGTAGTTATGTTCCTGGGATCCAGACAAACATATTTTACAATATAAACATGGGTCTACGGGCTTATTTTTTCGTCTGTCTGTCTGTATGTGTTTTTTACAAAATACTTAATATTTTAGGAAGTAGAAAGGATAATCCGTAACCTCTTATCACTGTACGAAAAATAAGAATTTTTTTTTAATAGTTTCAAAATGGCGGCCGTTTATAATTTTTAATGTCAAATAGCTCAAAAACTGCTAACTTTACAAAAAAATTATAAGATACAAAAAAGTTTACTTTTTTAAAGACAAACACAATGGGTTTTTATTTTGTCTGTAGCACAAAGGATAACAGAGATATTGAAAAAAAAGGAAAAATGTATTTCTTGGTAGGCCTAGTTGTCAACAATACCCAGAATTACTCTAGAAACAAAATATTTTAAAGTTATGAGCTAAAATAATCAGATATTTGCATTATGTTCCGAGCACTTTCTGAACTGATTCTACTAGCAAAAAATAATGAAAAAAGTTCATATATTCATAGGTCCGGAAATGCTTCGTTGGCGAGTTATTGTACAAATAATTGTACAAAGTTTGAGCTCAATATCCTTTCTACTTCCAAAAATATTAAGTATTTTGTAAAAAACACATACATACAGACAGACGAAAAAATAAGCCCCGTAGACCCACGTTTAAATTGTGAAATATGTTTGTCTTGATCCCAGGAACATATCCACAAAAGGGGTCCAGAGAGTTCGGGGACAATCTGTATATATAAAAGCCAAATACCACTCACTCACTGACTCACTCATCACGACTTCTCAAAAATTACTGAACGGATTGGAACGAAATTTGGAATATAGCTTCCTCTAAGGCCATAGGTGCTCACTAAGAAAGGTTTTCAAAAAATTCGACATTTTAGGGGGATTTGGGTGGTCAAAGTTACTAAATCACGATTTCTCCAAAACTACTAAACG